>JAJMKQ010000078.1:0-15479 GCA_030569395.1 Petasospora rhodanensis
TGTACTCCAGCAGGCTAGAGACAACCCCCTTGAACTGAATCGCCAAATATTTCCTTATGTTTTCGGCAAGGGATACGAACAATAGGCATTGCGGACGCATGAACAGTCGGAGGGCCGGTGCATCCGCTTGACAAGTGATCACCTTATATATGCGAGAGATGCAGGGACTTGCAGATACACACATGAATGTCTCAGACAGCGGACCAAATTATCGATGTTGAAGGACTGGGCTCTGAGATTACTTGAGTATAACACTGAAGAGGTACTCTACTTGAGGGACCAGGGGTCTTGCCGAGCGAAAATGCGTAGTACTATGGAGCGATTACCGCAGCGTCGGCCTATCAGGCGGACATGCTTCAGAGCCTCCACTCACGGAAACGAGAGAGAGAGAGAGACTACGATGTACGGAGACCTTCCCAAGGCAGATTTAGGCTCTTAACCCCTCAAAAGGGCAGACCCAATATCCAGCACATACTGAAGCATTGGCTGGCTCATGACGCCTGGATCGAGAGCTGCAAGTTGTGCTTCAAGACTAAAATAAGTCATCCTCACGCGATACCGAAGCAGAAAATGTGGGGCGTTTCGCCGGTGCTTCGATAGAAGGAAAGCACCAACATCGCCGGCGGCCGTCGCCGTGCCTTAGGCAGTCAGCGCCCAAGAACAAAGGCAGAAACTGACATGTCTACGTACAGATCTTTTACAGCCACGGTGTTGGGCTCCGCAGTTTCGATTTGATGGTTGTATATCAGTGTTGGCTCGAACGCCGGCGGCCTTCTACAGATTTGACTGCTGCTTTGGGGGCTGTGCTGAACAACGTGAGACAGGTTCAGGCTGCCTCGCCGGCAACTGTGTGCAAGGACATAGTGCAGGGTAGAAAGGAAACAATGATGTGTCATGACAACAAGATTGAATGTGTTACAGGCTGCTAGAGGAAGAGAGGTGAATATAGTAGACGTACAAATTTTGGTTGTATGAATTCGTCCCCAACAACAGCCATGGTCCGCTGTGTGAGGCATTCCAAAAGTACGTATGTGCTTATACAGACACATCTGGAGAGAAAGCCATTAGGGCGAGGGGTCTCCTCACAAGAGGCGGCAGCGCCTAGAGAGCCTCCAAGCTGGGACACCGGAAGCGCAGACGATTGACGTAGGCCCTAGTCCCTGGCGTGGTCGGACCTAAAAAATAATTAGGTCCGCGGGATGTCCAGACCGCCCGAACCTTATGCGCTTCAGTCCAGTCCCCGAAGCTGCCTACATGCTGGAAAGAAAGCATGCCCCTTCTATTATGAGGTCTTGCTGGTTGTCAAATTTCAACAACGCTGGGACTTTATAAGGACCGATCTCTCGTTGTTGATAGGGCTGCATGGATTGTCATGGGCGGACTGACTTATATATCACCCGTGTTCCCCACTGAATCCAGATTCCCAGCCAAGGAACGATCATCAACACATCCAGTTGCTTTAAACACAGATATCCCTCTTCGTGTTATTCACCCACCTACTGAGACAACCAAACGCTCGTGCGTGTGTTCCGTGGCCCCACATCTTCGCTCCACCCACCTGCCAGTGCTTACCAACCACCGCCAGAGCATCACCACGGGATATCAGAACACTTTCCATTGTTACCGAACCAGTGAGTACCGTCGTTCGCCATCGGCAGCAGCACGTACTCTTCAGTCCCTGAGAACCACAGTACGGGATGGGAAATATGTCTTCTCCGGAGTATGCAGCTGCGGATGTGCAACTATAGTACCAAGGACAGAGGTACTAACAGACACACCATAGGTATCCGCTTGCCTGATCAACTCATCAATCCCGAGGCGTACTGCCACATCGACAGCGTTTAGGCTTCGCGAGATCGCTTCTCTGCCCATTGACTAGCAACCAATCCAAGAGACTGTCACTACCCACACAACAGTGTCTCCACTCTCAAGCCAGAAGTTGTTTTGACTCTTCTTCTTGACGCCAAGTGCAGCAGGTCCAAACTCCTACTCTTCATCAGCCCAAAAGACACCAAGAACGCCTGCCTTTTATTTTGGTCCACCTCTCCTTTGTCGTTGTTCGGCTTCATCTCGCGCACAAAAGCTCGCCATTGGACACCACCCAGACCCACAGACCAACCAGGCTCCTGCACCAAGAGCTCGAAACGACACTTGTGAACCGCCGGTGAACACGGGACACACACACATACGCCATACCAGACCACACATCGCCGCCCACCTGCTGCTGAATTCACACCCCAGGGTATCAGATTCTCCGCTTCCTGACCCAAGCCTTTCAGACCAAGGAGGGGAGATACGACTCATCAACACCCGGTGAACTCTGAACGAGCACAGCCTGTGGTGTCGTTGTCCAACACAGGCACCTAACCTCTCTCTGTGTCTGACACAAGTGATGGGTAGGCCACAACAAACGCAACAACACACCCTCCATCACACACAGGGTATATGCCACACCGTCTGCTTCCAGGAGCCACAAGAGCACAACCAGTGATGAACAATCGAGACCCACATCTCCCAGGCCCCAGTCGCTTCCCCATGACAAGGTACAGCACCAACCCAGAACCGGCTGATATACAAAAGTCACCGGAGTTGCAGATGTTCCAGCAGCAACATCACCAGCACCAGCACCAGCCGCCACACATGGACGGGTACGCCTCCATCTCATCAGCAGACAGCTTCTCCAGACCCTCAGTCATCTCACAGTCATCCAAATCCAGCACGTCGTCCGTGGAGGATACGAATTTTGTCAGACTGGCCAGAAGAAGAGCCACCAAAAGCACGAAGGAGAGAGCAACACAACGCAAGTCGACACTCTCACGACCACAAGGTAGACCGTTGTCCAAGGAGACGAGGATCCGCTTGACTCTCGTGCCAACCATGGGTATCTTGTACTCGATATTGGTGTCAGATACACTCAGAAAGCCACTCAAAGTTGTCAAGTACTCCAACGACGACAGCGCGGTGCCGAAGACCAACGAGGAGATATCCACCAAGAACGTGATATCTGGTTTCTCTTCACTTCTCAACGTCCAAGCAGTACGTTTCAGTGACGACCCAACAGACTCGCCAGCCAGAGACTCATCAGTACCCCAGTCCCGCACCATTGACGAGGCAGTGTACAACTTGTTCGGATGCACAGAGTACTCTTTGATCAGAGTGACAAGAGCAGCAGCAACTGAAGTCGGTGGCTCTGTCTTGCTCAAGATCGAGACCGCCATGCCAGGATACTTGTTCCTCAATGACGACGAGGATGATGACTTTGATGCTGTGGAGATGAACAAGGAGTTGTACCAGGAGTCCATCGGCAACTTGGGCGACCGTCCGACAACAACCTTCCTCAAGAAAAGAGTGGCAAGACCAAGATACAAGTCTGACATGAGAATATACCTGATACCAAGATCCACAAACTGTGCCATTTACTGTGAGTGGAGAATCTTCAAAAGGGACTTGCTCAGAGGCTTTCTTGACTTCACCAAAGGGGACAGAAGCATCATCGTTGGGTTTGACTATGCTGGAGCACTGAGAGAGCTGCAAGACGAGGGTCATGCCGGTCTCATCACGAAGTACGCTCTTCCAACAATGGAGGAAGTTGAGCAAATCAACAAATCAATCCAAGAGACAGCAGCAAACTCTGATGGTCATCCAGGATCTATAGGTGGATACGCATACCAAGGACATCCAAGTGCTCTCGAGTCGGGATATGGTAGAGCAGGACTTCAGACCACAGATCAACCACAGAGAGCTCCAACGACTGGTGCAATCTTAAGAAGGCACGCCGATGCATCGGCCACTGGTGAGATGTCGGTGTACGACCAGAATGTCACTTACTTGTCACAGCAACAGCAAGGGTACCAGACATTGCCTCATGAGCAGCAGCAGCAGCAGACGACAGGATTTGGTTACCCAGTGGCTATGTTCGCCAATGCTCAGCAGCTTCCACAGGCCCAACATTCTTCATTTGGTGAAATTGGTCCATCTCAGGCTCAGCCACAGTATCCACAGGGTACGATTTCTGCAGGTCAGATGGCCATGATGAGTTACCAGCAGCAAGAGACAGGCTACCTCTCCACGATACCACCACAGCAGGTTCAGAATGGTATGAGGCCGTTCTCCTCTCCAAGCCTGTACGGCGGTGACCCACGCTTCCCAAGCCAGATGTCATCTCATCAACAAAGCCAACCGGTGGATTCGTTCCAGCAACAACAGCAGCAGCAGCAGCCACACTTCCAGCGTCAACCTCTGCCACAGCAACAGCAGCAGTTCTACCCACAGATGCAAATGGACCCTTACCAGATGATGCAGATGCCTTCTCAACCTCCATACGGTAATCCTGCCAACAACAACCACCACAACGCTAACAACCACACCCCCGGTCCTTGAATGCCCCCGACTTGATACGAGCTCCTGTTCTTCACGTTTGTGCTTTGTTTCCTCCATGTGTTTGTTCTGATTCTATGACTGTGTTTATACGCTCAATGTAAGTAATATGTGTACAAGAGGTGTGTGTGGGTAGTGAGGCTTGTCCTGGTGTTGCTTCGGTGTGTAGTTAGCCGCCGTGCACGCTGCTGTGGTACGGAATGGCAGGAGAAGGAGTGGGAGGTTGACAGCAGAGCAGATTGATCGTGAGAGCGTGGGGACATCTGCGCTGGAAATTGAGCAACGTTTGGACCAGTGTCTGTGGTTCGGCGCCGTTGGGTCCCTTCATTGTTGATATGGTCCACCGTTGGTGTTTCCAGGGGCAGCGGGTGCAGTATTCGACAGCATCGACACAATAGTGGACAATGGCCTGTTTTGGGGTAATAAGGGACAATCAGAGAGTGTCATGGACGTGACTGTGTGCGAGAGGCGATTAAAGGATGTGAATGGCCAAACGTGTTGGATTTCTCATGTGAGAGACCCGGATTGTTAGACATCTTTACGAGCCATCCCTCAACGGGCGGCACTCCACAAGGACCGGCGATGAACAGAAATTGATAGGTGGAGAAGGTCGCTGGCACTCAGGAGAGCACGACGAGTGCTTGGATGCCCCGATGTGTTGCGTGTGGGCCGAAAGAGACGGTCGTCTTTGCGCTTAAGCTTGTTTGTGTGACCGAGATACGCTTGAAACATCACCTTGGAACGGGGAGCATGACGGCTTCTCCTCTCGATGACAGGTTCAACATATCATTTGAGTGAATCGTCCGAGAGAACGAAGGAGAGAGGAGAAAAGGACAGGAAGGTGGTTACTCGCAGCCAGCCGGACCGGCGCCAATTTAAACCCCAATACAAAAATTACAGAAGGGTGTGGTGGTTCGTATGTAACCGAAATTTGCAAGGAGTCGCTGCCGGTACAAGTGAGATCACCGTTAACGCATTCACCTCGGATATCGAGGTTCTATTCATCTTGAAAAGCCCAGAGACCCTGTAGTGATCTTCCCAGGTGCTTGCTTGTCGAGCTCTGCTCTAACAGCTACCTGCGGTTAACCTTGTCCGAGGTGACCTCTCACACTTAACATGTCTTGTGTCTTGCGTTTCCAAAGATAGGGATGCGAACCAGAAAGGGGAGCGGAGATAGATCCCAGCCTTTCCTGTGGACCAAAAGAACCCCATTGATGATTCTCGAGCCAAAATCCCTCTTAAGGTTCTGGAAGCACAGCAAAAACAGCCTCCAACAGTCATGTGATATGGCAAGCAGACGAGCTCATTCCAAGGCCAGCTGCCAGTATAGTAATCAACATATCAAAGAGCCACACACTGGTCACTGCAGCAACGACAGCCCGGAAGTTGTAGCCGGGCGTACAAAATATCCACTAGGGTCACGTGGGGAGCCTTCCCGGAACCACAAAAGCGGAGTTGGCATCCCTTGCACCCTTCTCCTCACCGGCAAGACTCCAAACAAACACGGTTTTTGTGGTCGTACCCCTCATAATGTTCATATTGGAAGGCCTGCTGGTTTGGTTGTGGTCGTGCTCTTGACCAGTGTCTTCTCCAGAGCTCAAAGGCAGCCTCGTCTATTCTTGCCCAGGGCCGCCAGTTCAGTCCACGACGGACAACACAGAGTGCACACCGAAAAGTACTCCCTCTCCAATGAACTTCTCCGTGGAATCTCTCTCAGAATCGACCTCCTTCACCACAGCATCTGATGACGACAGTGATGATAGTGTGGACACGGAGTTGAAGGTGATGCAACAGACCGAGGCTCAGATTGATAAACCACAACATAACGACGACACTTTCAGTCAGAACACGCAGGGCGACAAGAGCCACGAGCACTCCAAGAGCTTCAGTACCAACTCTTCACCCATTAGAAATCGTGAGATTGACGCTGATAACGACGTGAGAATGACTACCATCAGAACCATCAAGAGGGAGTCGTCACTTGCTGGTATGCTGTCTTGGAACAACAAGAACAAGATGATGGACTTTGACTTCAAGTACGACCCCTTCCAAACCGATGGTGGCATGAAGGTTCCACCAGCCACAGCGGACTCGACAAGAACCAGAAAGAAGGTCAGGTGGAGTGGTCTTCACATCTCGGCACATAACAAGGAGAAGAACAGGAGGGCACTCAAGGAGAAAGAGAACCACTCAACAGAGCCACCACACTCTAGCATGAGGGCCAGAAAACACCAAGGTTCGAGCTCCCTGTCTGAACTTGCTCTCAGGCCCACTTCGAGTGATTACAGTGCCACTCCAGATGTCACTGACGAGGGTTTCTTGGAAACGACAGACGTCCAAACACATGTGTTACAGGAAGTAGAGGGCGGCTCGTTGCTCTCTTCTCCAACTCGACCACTATCTGGACCTGAGAGCCTCACCAGCTTGTTCATGCCTCAAGATCTTGATACTGCTGCGACTTCACCACCTTTCCAAGGGACCAACGCACCTGGCATCGACGACAACACGGTTTGCTCACTTGCAAGACGGTTCAACAACTTGTCGATTCAGACAAGCGAGACAGATAAGCATGATAAAGTACCATCGGTGGCGACCAGCAACATGTTTTCGTTGCGTCTCAGTGGGAGTCTCGAGAACGTGCGGGCCGGTGGTGTCTCATGGTTGGAGTCTCCAGATGGATCCTTCGAGGATATCCTTGACACCAAACCTCCACAACTTCCTGAGATCTCACAATCGGAGTTCACAGTGCCTGGAACAACAGGTACGCCATCCTTCCAACAACATCCTCAGACTTTGAACCAGGGGAATTACCCCAACCCGAACAACCAGGCCACGCAAATTGTCCAGGAAAGACTCAGCAGAGTGCTTCATAGCCTCTGCAGCGTTTGTGATATCCCAGCCCCAAACATACCATCCACTGCACGAACAGAATTATATGTTGGAGAACAGCTTGGATTGTTGGAACGGCTTGTTGGGCAGCTCTCGTCAAAGATTGAAGACCGAAATGTGAGCAAGTTGAAGTACGAAAACAAGGTTTCACAGTTGACCAAGCTAGCCGAGGAATTGACACAAGGAACCGTCTCTCTCAGCAAGGAGTCACGGGTCTGGAAGCTGAAGTATGGTGTTGAATGCGAGGAGTTCGACGATTCCGTGAAGCGGATTTTGCGATCTTTAGCTGTCAGAGAAGTGTACGAGGATAGAGCTACTGCCTTGAATCTGCTGGTGAACGCCCTGAAGGAATTGGTCGTGGAGCGTGAGAGGTTACTGGTGCTCGAGGAGAAGTTGGTAGCTGGTGAGGAGTGTGTGCTGGAGCTTCGCACTCTGTTGGTGGCCTTGCAACAACAGAACAGAGACGGACATGAGAAGAACAGAGAGTTGGAGACCACTGTAGGCTCTCTTCTTAGATTCAAGGAGATGCTTTCATCATTGGAAATGGAGCACAGACTATTGCAACATAAGTACGACGAGCTGTTGGTGACGACCCAATCTCAGTCGGAGGAACTCAGGTGCAAGCGGGACGAATGCTCTGAGACCGCGCAGCGGTTACGGGACCAAACCAACCTTCTCCAAGAGCAGCGGCTAACATTGACTTCACAGACAGCCACAATCGAGAATACCCGAAGTGAATGCCTCCAGTACCAACAGCAGCTAAGTGAGCTGAAGGCCAAACTCAGGGAGCTCCAGATCGTCGAAATCACCAACAATGAGTTGGTTTCAGAAGTTCAGGTGCTCACACAGAAAGCTATCCGGTATGAGCAGATGGACAATGAGCTAAGAGAGCTCAAAGCCAATGCAGAGACTTCTGTTTCTGTGCTCAGGGAGTTGGATGAGCTCCGCCAGTGGAAGTTATCATCAGAGGAGGAGTTGTCCAGATTGTTGGAGGCGGTAGATGAACAGAAACTTCTCTTGGACAGATCCACTTCCGAATTGGAATCTTCGCTTCGCCAGAAGTCAAGACAGTTGGCCTCCAAGGAGGATGAGTTGAGAAGAGCTCATCTGAAACTTCAGGATTTGAACGATACCCTTAACGACTACTCCAAGCAGGTGTCCTCGACTCGGGAACGCTTGAGTGACACAATCCAAAGTCACAACAGTTTGGCCAGCTCTCTCGAGTCTGCTAATGACCAAAGCAGAGAGCTCCGCTTAAGTCTCTTGAAATGTGGATCACAGAGAGATGAGATCAAAAGAGCATTCCATTCCCTCGAGGTTTCTTGTGTTAGATGTCTTGACGGTGTTATCCAGCTGGAGTCGCTCGAAGGCATCAAACAAGGACTCAACTCTTCCCTTCATACACAAGACTTCTCACAAGAGTTGGTGATTCTTGAAGATTCCGCTGCTTTCTTGAACGAGGCACTTGCGCTTCTCTCGAAGGAGTACCGTTCACTTTTGAAGCGTGCTGAAAGTGAGCAGAAGATCCCACTCCGCAAACTGAAAAAGTCGTCAAGCAAGAAGATGGCAGCTATTGACGATGGAAACCAGAGAGCGATAAGGGACTCCGACAGCGTACTATCCGGGAGCAAGATGGTGACACCAGCGAGACCGGTGACGAGATTGAGCAGGAGATTTGCTGATGAAAACGTCGCACTGACCGGCGGACGGGACGTACACTATCAAGATTTTGACACATTCAAAGGTTTTTATTGACTACCAACGATTACATGGCCGAGAGATTCTTCATTTACTATAATGGTTACTGATGCACGAGTGATTTATATTCAGACCTTTTTATTTATAAACGCCTTAGAGACTTCTCTCCACAAAACTCTGGATCATTCCTTCTTCAGATTCATCATACTCTTTCAGAACCACAGCGTCACCGATAACCTCAGTGTTGGCTTGGATGAACTGCTTTCTTGGGAGTCTAGCCTCGAGCACAGCGTTTCTGAACTTGGCCAGCTCAGGAGTGACAGTTGAACGATTAGTGAAGTATGCGGTACCATTGACAGCATCCCCAGAAGCCTTGTAAATGTGAAGGTGTCTCAAATAGTCCTTGATGGCCTCATGTCCCACTGTCCCGATCTTGGACTCGTCCAGTTTGACATACAAGTCAGAGAAGTCATTCTTGGTGTACACCAGTTCGACAAGACCAGCGTTCAAAAGTGTCTTCAAGATGGAGAATCTGGCTTGCATGTGAGGCTGACCCCATTTCTGCGAGGACGGATCCCAGAACTCGAGAGCAAGAAGACCGGCTCTGGCCATCTGCAGGAACCCGGCATAGACAATGTTCTTCTGATCAACCTCCTCAGAGAAACCGAAAATGGTCAAGAGCTCCTTGTTAGTGATCAAGTAGAGTGCAATGACTTCAGCACGACATTCTTCATATGCGCCAGCGAGCGACCCAAACTTAGACCCCCATGTCTCACCTTTCTTATAGTACGTCGTGACCGGCTTGCCGTCAAGTCCGAGAGGAGGATTCTTGTGGTCATAATTGAACGTACCATCGCTCAACTCACTCAACAGTTTACCGGAACCGTGGCCAAGTAGCTCATGGATACCAACCTGCACCTCGAAGGAATCGTTCCGGTACTTGTTGAACATATCCATATCCTCGTCCGAGACAAACGTGATTGGCTCTTTGCCCGACTTCGCGTTGAGGATGTTGCCAAGGGAGACGTTCTTGAACCCAACGGTGAGTCGGATGTCATCATAATTTGGAATGTTGATACCAGCAGGGATTCCAGAGCCTGCAAAGGTCAAAACTTCCAAGGATGTGAAATCCGGTGGAGTAAACTTGTCCTTCTCGTACTCCTTGGTCCATGGCAACAACTGGATAAACTTTGGAGCACCCTCAACCAGAGCTTGGAATTTTTTGGTACGCTCCTTGTTCTGGATAGAGACAAGTGCCTCCCATTCACCGACGACACCACCCGGTTCTCTGTAGGTCTCAATGAACCCAACGTTTGTCTCGATGACAGGAGAGATGTCCTTGACCCAGTATTTCTGCGACTCCTTGTGTGCCTCCAAAGAACCAGTCTTAAATGATCTAATGTAAGCGTCAATCATGTGGATCTGCGTCTCGTTGGCAGCGTACTCTTTTGCCTTCTCGAGCTCGGCACAGATATGTTGCATTTCTCTGGAGTGGTCACCAAACTCGATGTTGATCTTGTAACCATCCTTTTCCACAACAGTTGGGTATGTGCCATCATTGGAGTTAGCAGCCGAGGCCACAAGGATAGTGAACTCCTTATCGGTAATCTTTTTGATTCTAACGTTCTCAAAGTAGATCTTGCGGTCAAGAAGAATCTTCTTGATGGCATCGATGTTGGCCTTAGACATATCACCGAAGTAGTAACCAGAGACATGCCCTTCACTTGGGAAGCCGAGCAGAGATGACTTCTCATCAATCGAGTACAGTGGCCCCTTGATGGACTCAAACGTAGCCAAAGAGGCACCGGACTGTTTGACAATCTCTTCAAAGATAGCGGCAGGAATTCTTGGAATAAATTTTTTGTCACCAAAAGACTTATAGTTACCCAAGTTGCTGAGGAATTGGGAAGCATACTCCAAATATCCTCTTCTGGCGTCGTCGCTCACTTCAAGCTTGGAGTAGTCACCGTTGAGCTTCGCGTGGATCTCTAAGATGAGGTCAAAGATTGGCTCGGATTCGTGAGACACTTGTCTCAACACGATACGGGAGCCCCAATGACCAGCCTTGGAGAAGTGGTGGGCATAAAGTTTTTCCTTCTCAGTCAATTGGTCAAAGA
This sequence comes from Petasospora rhodanensis, assembly GCA_030569395.1. Classification (NCBI taxonomy): domain Eukaryota; kingdom Fungi; phylum Ascomycota; class Saccharomycetes; order Phaffomycetales; family Wickerhamomycetaceae; genus Petasospora; species Petasospora rhodanensis. The sequence continues at coordinate 11,082 of JAJMKQ010000078.1, forward strand.
AAGACTTAGCGGTCAATGACACGACGGGAGCCTTTGTATCGGCGTAGAAGTTCGAAGGGTTGATTGCGGAGGTCGACATTGTTCTGACAAGTGATTTGATTGGTCTTCTCAGTGGAACCCCAAACAGCTTTTGCATGGACTGTGCTTAGAGGCAAAAGAGAATTCAGGTTGGCCTATGCTGTGATCCTCGGCTTGCAGTGGTGCTTCAAAAGGATGGCCGAGTGGAGACCGCGGGGGAATCGTCTGTCCAACCTGTCCTCCGACGACAAGCCGATAGCGTGACTTTCACGTGATACAGATGCACGTGACTAATGCTCTCGCGCGCGAATGTGCGCGAAAATCACGTTGCTTTTTCTGGGCTGCCCCGGGCCGGGGGCACAGCAAAAACGAGAGCCTGCCTGTCACACTTCTATCATAACCCCCTTTCACGGCCTCTACAGCTGCTACCTCACGCCCAGCGCAAAGACAGCACACAGAACACAACACATACGATGGTTTCTCTAAAGACCATTCTCATCTCCGCTCTTTACACAAGTTCAGCCCTCGGGCTCTCTATCTTCGCCCGCCAGGAGCAACAAGACCCTATCGTGGGCAACAGCGCCCTCCCAGGTGAAGTTCCTGTGCCTGGGGACTCGCCGGTCGCCATCTGTGACGCCGTGGAGAAGCAGATCCTGAAGATTGACCGTGTGGACCTCTCTCCAAACCCACCAGCCCGTGGCGAGAACTTGACCGTCTCCGCCACTGGTCATTTGCTTGAAAAGGTGGAGGAAGGTGCCTACGTTGACGTCGAAGTCAAGTACGGATACATCAAGCTGATCACCCAGACATACGACCTGTGTGAGCAGATTGGCGAGGTTGACTTATCCTGCCCACTTGACGCCGGGGAGTACGTTCTCTCCAAGGTTGTCGAGATTCCAAACGAGGTTCCACCAGGTAAGTACACCGTCTACGCCAGAGCTTACACTAAGGACGACAAATTCATTGCTTGTATCACCGCTACTGTGGTCTTCACAGTCGACTCCTGGAAGATTCTTGACTTTAGCGGTTGATTTGTTAGAGGGTTTATCTTCTCCCGTTCATGACTTGTTCATTCGGTGATGCATATTTGCTAGAATTGTTTTCATCACACTTTTTTTTTTTTTTGTCTCTTTCATGATTCGTTATTGCTTTCACGTCCTTTTTTATCCTCATTTGTTTCTTTATTGGTGGGTTGGGTGATTCTTTTTTCTCATATGCTGTCATAGGCACTAATTAATGCACACTTTTTGTTTCTATGAGAGAGCCCCACACAGGTGAACATCTACAAATAGGCGAGAACGTGATGCAAATGGTTTCAGATATGTATCAGTGTATGCAAATAATTAGGATCTAGCATGGTGTCATTAGAGTTTGTCATAAGGTTGGTGAATATTGGATCAGTTAGAGCGACCGGTGGCACGAGAGCCACGGGAAGCTCCACGAGAAGCGGCCAACAACGAGGTGGCAGCGTCGCTTTCGTCGTTGCTGATAACATCGAGCAGGTCTTCCTCTGGGAAGTCCGCAGACTCCAACTCCACCTGGTTGACCTCGGTGCTGTCGTAGCCAGCTGGTTGCTTGTAGGTCTCATTGTTCTCCAAGTTGTACTTGATGATGTGGTATCTCTTGTTGATTTTGCGGAGTTGCCACTTCATCGGAATACCTGGGACATACCCATGTCTCTCTTGGTACAACTTCAGCTTCAACATTCCGATGACAAAGAGCCAATATATGTTGTAGGAGATGATGGAGCCATAGGTAGCGGTGTTGTTCCAGCCAACCAAAGCGTTGAGCAACATCCAACCACCGTCATTGAGACCACTGCAACAGTTCACGTGCCAGATGACGTTAGCAACATCATAGGAGCCTGGCCCGTTCCCAACTTCTGACATGTCCTGTCCATGACACTTTTGAACGTAGGACTCCAATTCGAAGAACCAAACACCACGAGACATCAAGCCAGCTGACACCAAGTAGAGAAAACACGTGGAACCAATCAAGAACATCTGGAGTCTCATCTTGTTACCACCCTTGTACAACACAACGCCAATGAAGGAACCCAAGGCGAAGGCAGAGACGATGGAGACCGGAAGAGACGACACTGGCTCGGAGGCCGAAACACCTGTGATGACGAAAATAGCCTCAAGACCTTCTCTCAACAAGGTGACCAGAGGCAAGACCATAAGCGAATATTTCTCAGTGTACTTTTTGAAGAGTCCTTTGAGACCAGTAGGACGCTGGCTGCGGTCCAAGCCGAGCTCATCGTCAATGATGCGGTCCTCGTTCAAATCCAAGGCACCGTTGTCGGACTCAAATTGCTTAGCCATCTCTCTGGACAACTTGGCCTGCCACTTACGTTGCATCTGACTGATTCTCAAGAGAGACATGCCCATGACGGATATGATGAGTGATGACAAAACCGAAAACAGAGCCTCCCAGACACGCTCGTATCGCGTCCAGTAGTTCTCACCAATCAGATAGAAGAGTGCGATGAACACTGAGCCGATGAGCAAACAAATGCCCAACCCGATGATGGCACCAAGCCACACTTGGATCTGGAGGGAGCGATAGACCCCCTTGTGTACTCTGATGGCATTCGAGGATGAGCCGCCCGACGGTGACGCGGCCTCTGTTGTGAAGTTCTGCTTGAGGAAGGAAAGAAGGATGGAGATGACGATCGCGGACTCAAACGTCTCTCTCAAGAGGACAAAAAAGACCTTAAAGCTGAAGAGTGACGAGGGCATATTCAGAAGAGTAGGGAGAAGATGCTGTGGTTAGCCGCTGTGTGGGCATCCTGTTTGGTGATGGGAAGGGCCCGAAATTTCGAACAAGGTTTTTTTGCCTTTTTTCGGCCAGGCGCACGACCTGAAGATGGCGCCGAAATCTTGACGGCGGTCTACTCAAGTGGCGGTGATCAATAACGCTGTACACTACTCCAGGAAGTAAACTCGCAAATTCATATTTTGATCGATTTAAACGACTAACTCAGCCTGCTGTGATTGTATAATGTATGGAATGTGCGTCCTTGCTAAGAGCTGAGGGACTCAGACGATGTTGATGAATTGCTTGCCGTTGTATGCGTTCTCGACAACATTGGTGAGCAGATCCATGATTTGGTCATCGGTGAACTCATCCAACTTCCACGTGTGTTCGTTCACATCCAACTCCTTCAGCTGGCCAGACTCATAGAGCTTGACAAGCTCCTTGGTTGTTTCGATCTTGGACTCTGGATCGGCCTTGGTGTTGGCTGTCACCCAGTAGCCCCTGCATGTAAGGTTCTTGAAGATGAACAGCGATGTTGGAAGAGTGACTGGCTGCTTGGACATACCACCGTAGGTGAACATTGTCGAGTTTGGGGCAAGCTTTCTGGCAATGTTGGCTGAGGAAGCGCCACCAACAGAGTTAAGAGCAATCTTGATCTTTCCACCAGTCTTCTTCTTAATCTCAGCTGCAACGGCACGGTCAGAGTTCTGAGATTCGCTGAGGACAATAGCAGCACCCTGTGCTTCCAACTTAGCCTTGACCTCCTCGAAGTTGGCACGATCTCTGATCACGCTGATAACGTTGATTCCCTTGGCCTTACCGATCTGAGCAACCATCTGCGAGACACCGGATGTACCAGCGTTCTGGATGAGCCAGTCACCCTTCTCCAAGCCGTAGTTGCAAACAAGCTGGTAAGCAGTAGCCGGGTTAACAGAGAGAGTGGCACCAGCAACAATAGAGAGCGTCTTTGGTAATTTGATGAGATCTTTCTCTGTGGCAACGTTGTGAGAAGTCCAGGTACCGAAGTTGGAGTGGATTGTGATGACACGGTCACCAGTAGCGAGGCCCTTCACTTCTGGACCAACTTCAACAACTTCAAAAAGGCCCTCGTTACCGGCAATTGCGCTTGGCTCCTCCGTGCCGTACTTGGTGGTCTTCTCTGGCTTGGACGGGTAGACACCCTCCAATTGGTTGATGTCAGATGGGTTGATTGGGAAACCAAGACATTTCAGCACCACTTGGTCCTTCTCTGCATCTGGGATCTGGTATGTGTGGACCTTGATGACTTCCTTTGGGTTGCCATGGGACGAGTAGATAATCGACTTTGCGGTGATCAGGTTTCTGGATGACATGACGAAGGGGGACTTCAGCGACTTCTGCAGTAATTGGACAGATCTGAACATTGTGAAAGGTGCGCACGCAGCTTCTTTTAAATCTTGGTGAGGCAGCTGCTGAGGGAAATTGCGGTTTCAGGGGAGGAGGGGATGTTGATTTTTTTCGGTGAGGAGACAATCAGATGACTTGGTTGACACTTTCTTGAGCTTCCTCCGGGTGCCGAACAATTGCTTCAGGGCCAAAGGATACAAAATTATGAGCGCTGTGTGTGTGACTTCAAGGCCC
>JAJMKQ010000079.1:0-14913 GCA_030569395.1 Petasospora rhodanensis
GCACAACAAGAACATCAAGACCACTCAGACTTCCTACATCAAGGCTTGGGCATTTCTCGTTCCCCATCACTGGATTCGGTCGGACTAGGCCGTGGAAACACAAGTACAACACGCCGCCATGAGAGCAAGCGAGCGAGCAAAGCAAACGCGTCAACTCCTCTGTCAGCGGTAAGCACAGCGGGCGTCATAAAGTGGGCTGCAAGGACCGAGAGCTCGCCAGAAACCCCCGGTAGCGATTCTGCTGATGAAGGATGCGGACGTGGCTCTTGGACACGGCGCTGGAGATGGGTGGCGACGGAGTTTGACGGAGTCGTGGAGTTCATGATTCGACGTTTGTTGTGTCAACGAGGCCTCCAACTACGCTCAAACAGTGGTCCATCTACTCTGGGAGGGACGTGCAGGGATCTCGGTGGCTTTGCCGCCCGGTCGATGTCTCAGTGTTGTTTACGGAGACAGGAGGCAAAGGATACAACATTGACAGGAGATGAAGAGGACCTCAAGAAGACCCCTGACCCGAGACCACTGAGTGTCCCCACGAGACAACATCTGAGACGCCAAACCCGTGACAAGTCTCTCTGTGGAGGAGTGCTTCCGCTCAGACTTGTCCCGGCTGGATGCCTCCTACATCACCATGCGGGCCACCAAGCACAGGACTGCCGTGAAACGGGTACTGCTTCCAGGAGACGACGGAGAGTACCTTTGGACTGCTGGGATCGAGATCTACCAGGTGTGTTGTTCAGGTGTGGTTCATCTGTCCAAGTTTCTCGTCCACGCTTATCTTCGTCGATGTCTCTACGGCTGTCTCTACCTACCTTGTTCGCGTGGCCAACTTTCTCGTCCACGCTTATCTTCGTCAATGTCTCTACCGGTGGCTCTACCTACCTTGTTGCCGTGTCCAACTTTTTCGTCCACGCTTATCTTCGTCGATGTCTCTACGGGTGTCTCTACCTACCTGGTTCGCGTGGCCAACTTTCTTGTCCATCTGTCCAACTTTCTCGTCCTCGCTTACTTCCGTCGATGTCTCTACTGGTGTCTCTACCTACCTTGTTGGCGTGTCCAACTTTCTCGTCCATCTGGCCAACTTTCTCGTCCACGCTTATTTTCGTCGATGTCTCTACCGGTGGCTCTACCTACCTTGTTTGCCTTGCCGCCCGGTCGAGAAGACACTGTTGTTGTTGACAGAGGAGGGAGAGGGTACGACGTTGGCAGGAGATGGCGGCAAGACGAGAAGATATACACACTGGAAGCCACTGAGTGTCCCCACAAGACAACATCTGAGGCACCAGACCAGTGACAGGTCTCTCTGTTGAAGAGTGCTTCCGCTCAGACTTGCCCCGGTTGAATGCCGCCTATCACCAGGCCCACCACCAAGAACACCGGATCCCAGCAACGCGGGTGCTTGAAGCACAGGCAACGACGGAAGAGACTACGACAAGCTGTGACTCCTACACACAAGCCCCATTGCACACGAACGCCCTCACGACGCACAAGAGCGTCTGCTCTCGAACACCATGACAGCTGACACCACCAGCAAATCTAGGCACTGACGCCCACACAAGAAGCTCAAACACCGGACAAGGATGTCCTATGGGCTCCTTGAGATCGACTTGTGGTATACATGTGTCTTCCTGGTCAAGCGCCTCACCTCCGTGGTCCCCATGGCTCATCAACGAAGTTGGCACCCAACGAGCGCTATTTCACGAATCCTGCTCAGAGACAACCAGAAGACCCAGAGACAAGCGGTAAGTGGGAGGATGTGTGGGCCCATCACGGCACCTCGGACAGCAACTTCTGTGGCTTGAGTGCGACTGTCGTTCTTTGCAGAGGTGATTTGGTGCTCCAAAGTGGTGTTGTGGGAACAATCAAAGAAACCGGCTTAACTCGACACAGAGTACCTCGAACCACTCTGAAGAAATCTCGGGATATGGACACGGACTTGCCACGCTGGATGATGTCTCTGAACGTCTGCTTCTGTGTATGGCACGGTACGCTCTCTGTGTCCAATCTTTTCCCAACACGTGCCTTCTTGACAACTGCTTTAATAAGACGACTGTGCACTCTGTGACATCGGAGCAAGCGTGTATCTGATCTTGAATGCCACAGTCTCCTGAGTGATGGACTCGTAGTGTCACATCCTCTCCTGTTGTTTGGTGAGGTGTTGGTTGGCCCTGGTGACGTTGTTTCGAGAGAATGTGCGAGATCACGGCGGCTGTTCAGCCCCAGGACATGGGACTTTGACGTTTATGGGGACAGTGTGGTTCCACTGGTGGCAATTATACGTCTCAGGTTGCGTGGTGGTTGCTGTTTGACCGCGGTTTGGCGTGTTGATGGTTTTGTGGTCACGGGGGAACTCATGACTCTGCCATGATGGATGAGAAGAGCCGTCCGATATGGGTCAAAGTGGGTGTCACTAAAATGCCCTATCCAAGTACTCCTGAGTGTTGCTCTTGGACCATTAGCCCGTGGCGGTGGTGGCTGGCGTGGCGCCGTGGTGATCCAGAGAAGTTGTCTCTAGGATGGTCGATGTGATTTGTTTTGAATTTCCTACAAGCAGGCGGAATTACCGGCCATACCGGGTGATGGTAGCGCACTCCCAGAGAGGTATGTACATTTCTGCTCCATGATAGGGTCTCCTGAACACAGCTTGAGTATGGGGTGCAGTTGGTGGCAGTTCGGTAGGACACCCGAACCTGGTCCATGTTGTTAACCCTACAATCCCAAATGTGTCAGAATCAAGATATCTCGTCAAATCCGGCGAATCAGAAGCGGTCTTCAAAAAATAATCCACAACACCGGAAAGCAGGGAGCTGCAGGGAACCAAGGCCGTTTTTGTGGCGCCCACTTTTTTTTCTCGGGGTCTTTCCCTTCCCACCACCACACCGCATCAACACCGGCGCGCCACGACGACGACGACGACACCACACGACGAGAGGAGAAGTACTACACGGGTCGAGTCCACCTCACGTGAATGAGAGAACGGAGGACCTTGGGTGTTGACTGCATCTCATGGAAAAGGCTGTGGAGAGGGCTTCTTTGGCAGACGTCCTTAATGAAGCAGTTGCCTGGCCTCTATCAGAAGTGAAGGTGTGTAACTCCCTGTCGTACACTGGTCCCTGTCGCCTCGCATCACCTCGCACCCCAGATCACATCGACATGGAGAAGTACTGGGATCCAATAAGTCCACGGCTCGTGCATGAGAGAACGAAGGACCACGGGCGTTTGGCGGACGTCGCGTTGGAGAAGGCTGTGGAGAGGATCGCTCTTTGCCTCCTTGATGAAGCAGCTGCCGGGCATCTATCAGAAGAGCATGTGGCCTGGTTCCTGTACACTGGTTCCCCATCACACCGCAACTCAGACTCAGCGAGGGACCTTGGGTGTTGGCTGCATCTCATGGAGAAGACTGTGGAGAGGAAGGGCCCTGGTGAGCTCGCCTCGATGAAGCAGTTGCCTGGCGTCGATCTGAAGTACTGGAGATATTGACGCGGTCTGTGGTTTTCCATCTTTGATCCAACTCATTCCATCAACAACAACATGACATCGCACCACATGTACTCTGTTGAGTTCCCTCAGAATACGTAGTGTCTCTCCTGGTATCTCTATCCACTCTAGTTCTGCTCAGCGAGCGGCCTGTCCGAGATCTAGACAGAGATGGCCAGGGCCTCACATGCTCTGAGACGGCGCACTCTGTGTCTCTCTAGTGAACAGTATCTGAATCCCTCCTCAAGCTGGGCTTAAATGTCGCGCCCGAGATTTTTGGCGTAGCGGACTTTTCTCGCCACGCTTAACGTCGCGCCCCGAGATTTTTGGCGTAGCGGACTTTTCTCGCCACGCTTAACGTCGCGCCCCGAGATTTTTGGCGTAGCGGACTTTTCTCGCCACGCCTATTGTCGCGCCCGAGATTTTTGGCGTAGCGGACTTTTCTCGCCACGCCTATTGTCGCGCCCGAGATTTTTGGCGTAGCGGACTTTTCTCGGTTGGTGTCCCCGTCCTGCGACCTGTCTTCTAGATCTAGCTTCCCCTCGGGGCTCACTTATCATCCAACGACGACGCTCGAGATCTGCATTTTCGACACACTGGAGACGAGGGTACATGAGCAGCCGCAAGGTATGCACCAAGATGATATGAGATGCACAGATTCTCGTGCTGACACTAGTACAGTGCATGTGGACTCAGCAACGAGCACCAGCAGTCGGGATGACCAGTACTGTCTAATTGGACAGGCTTCGTGCATTTCGTGTGATGGAAAAGAGTCACTATCCGCACTTTGGCACCGCTCGTCGTGCTCAGCTTGACTAGTTAAAATAAAAGGAGGTCATACGTTTCATTCAATTAGGGGTATGAAAGAAGACGAAAAGTCACCCCCATAGAATGACTGGGGGGACTCGTGCAGAACAAAAAGAAGGAAAAATGGGCATAAGCCACGTTAAAATGACAACAATATTCAGGTGTTTGCGTGTAAAAGGAAAAGCAAGTGAAATCCGTGAAGATATTTCAGTGGCAAGGTGAAGTGAGGAAGATCAGAGTAAAAGCCGAGCGGGGAAGGAGCTGCAAGAGCAGTTTACCTCCCATGGTGTGCGCGCTGGCGTCGCCTTGGAAAGTGATGATGGATGGCGACACAGGGGAGACAGATGGGCTTGAGCTTACCTCTTCAGTGGAAGTGGTGGATGGACTGGAAGTGGCCGATGAGATGGAGGTTGTGGTCGAGATCAAGGATATGGAGAAAGGCCCATTGGCCTTGGTTTGGATGGAGAGTGAGGAGGACTCGGACAAGGCCGTAACGCTTGGAGTCACTACCTCAGTACTTGATGTCATTGATCACTCATCTTCACAGCTTGTGACAGTCACCAGAGTTGTGTACTCTCATGGACAGTGATGCATTTCACATTGGATATGGTTTGAGCGGCCACAGCAGCAGCAGAAGTGTCAACGGCGTATGAGAGTTCATAGATCAGAACACCTTCTTTTGAGCTTCCAGTTGTTGTTATGGAGAGGACACCGGTGGAGGTCGTGTACTGCGTGGCAAAGTCTCTTGAAGCAGTGTAGATCAGCATGAGGTGATCAGTGGTATCAAGATTGGTGATCGCTGACGACGTGGAAGTTGGCACCAGAGAAGGTGGCATCTTCAGTCACTTCCACACCGTTCAGAGCGATGGACTCAATGGTGAAGTCCTCGCCGGTCTCCTCGAATCTGAGTGCTGAAGAATGGACCAAGAGATGCTGGTCCGGTCAGGGTGTACTGCATACGGCCATCGGTAAAGACGACCGTCAACTGGAATCATCAATTCTCGAAATGCGTATCCCCATCCGCTGCCATCAGATCCGCTGTTCCTGGTCCTGTCAACTCCACGGCACTCGATCTTGGCCACCTTTGAGGCGTCGTTGGACTCTAGCTGGCCCTGGAAACACATTGCGATGCTTACTTTGCTTGGAACAGACCTTGACGTCTGCCTTGGAGTGCTTCAAGCGTGTGTGTACATCATCATACCCTCTTCTCCGCGACGTACAAAGAGCTGGGCAGCTGTGGAATCCTGGCACCGTCGTCACATCCGAGTGGTCGTTGTGCTTCATCGTTAATCTCCTGCAAATGACCGCCCCTTCACTTGATTCCTTCGCTGTGTGAGAGGACCCCGTCGGTCCTCGTTGGTGTTGTTGTTGCTGTCGTCGCTTCTGGCGATGGAGGCCGTCCATTGTTCTTGGCTCCGGAGCCCCTCTTCTCCTGTTCCAACGCCACGATCGTGTAGTGCTCGTCCCATATGTCAGCTCCTGTGCAGAGGCTCGAGCTCTTCTCCAGTGCGTTGGTGTCTTGGCTGGTGTTGTGGATGGTGATGTTTGTGTTGACAGCAGGGCACCTAGAGATGCAACAAAAAGCAGCCTCGGATGCGAACAGGCTTGGTTGGGGAAGCCACATGAGTAGAGGCAACCTTGTAGGCCCCGCTGGGCTTGTTTGCGGCGATGAAGACGCGTCTCGCCGCGCTAGTTGTGCGTGTTTTTAGTTGTAGTTGTTGTTGTGGTGGTGGTGGTGGTGCCCGCGCTCGGTCTTCTGTTGTTTCTGTGGGCGGAATTCGCGCTTTTAGGGCTACGGATTAGGGTTTTGTCTGCCCTAAAGCTTGGTGTCCGGGTGTGGTGCTCGTCCCGGAGAAAGCAGTCACAAGATGTCCCCCACGCAGGTGACAGGCGCCGCAGTCACTAACGCTTGTGCATGCAGGACTTGTAGGCGCGCCAAATCCAGATCAAAGCAGTGTCTGGTGAAATTGCACAGCCAGACAAGCATCACCAACGTACGAACCCTGAATGTACTGCCCTGTGCAAGAAAAAGTGAGAAAAGAGTGTCGATAAGGCGTGCTGAGATTTACGCGTAGGCCTACGTAGATTTCAGTCCGCCCCGCCCCCGCGAAAATTGGGGCGCGCCGCGTGGGGTACGTACGCGCTCCCATGAGAGCAAGCGAGCGGGCAAGGAAACACGTCAAATCCTCCGTCAGCGTCAAGTCCCGCGCACGTCATGGGGTGGGCCGGGAGCGATTCTGCTGATGAGGGATGAGTACCTGGCTGATGTACACAGCGCTGGAGATGGGTGACGTCGGAATTTGACACGGGCTCGTCGCGTTCATGATCCGGCGTCTGTGGTGTCGTTGAGGCCTCCAGCGACGCTCGAACGGTGGTCCATGTACTCTGGGAGGGACTGTGAGGTGAATTCAAGTGGCTTTGTCGGCTTGAACGATGTGCTTGGGGCTATTCGTGGCTTTGCCGCCCGGTGGATGTCTCAGTGTTGTTCACAGAGACAGCTGAGGGAGAGGGGATACGACACTGACGGCAGCTGAAGGGGACTCAAGAAGACAGGTGGTTCGAGACTACCGAGTCCTCTCACGATACCACGCCTGAGACTCCAGGCCAGTGACAAGTCTCTCTGTGGAAGAGTGCTCCTGCTCGGACTTGTCCTGCCCCTATCACCGGGCTGACCACCAAGGACACGATCTCCCAGCAACTCAGGTCCTGCAAAACCAGGCAGCGACGACTACGACTCTGTATGATCCCTCCAGACACATTTACCGGATGAAACACAGCACACCAATGCTCTCACCACGCACAGAAGCGTCTGCTCTCGAACATCGTGACGATCAAAACCATTGACAAGCAGGCTCCGCTCGCCACACAGACACGCCGTGCAAGTATGTCCTGTGAGTTCCTTGACATGGTTCTCATATGTCTTCGTGGTCAACTGGCTCACCTCCTAGGGCACCATGGCTCATCAACGAGGCTCTGCCGCCCGGTGGATGTCTCAGGGTTGTCCACAGAGACAGGAGGCAGAGGGTACAACGTTGAGAGGAGATGAAGGGGACTCAAGAAGACGGATGGCTCGAGACCACTGAGTGTCCCCACGAGACAATACCTGAGGTGCCAGACCCGTGACAAGTCTCTCTGTGGAAGAGTGCTCCTGCTCAGACTTGCCCTGGATGGATGCCTCCTATCACCTGGCCCACCGCAAAGCAGACGATTTCCCAGCAATGCCGGTCCTCGAAGATCAGGCAGCGATGACTACAACAGCTTGAGATTGCTCCACACATATTCATCTTACGAACATAGCACACGACCGCTCTCACAACCCACAAAAGCGTCTGCTCTCGAACATCGTGACGATCACAACCATTGACAACCAGGCTCCGCTTCGCTGTACAAGAAGTTCAGAGACGCAGTGAAGTATGTCATATATATTGGTTGACATCGATTTGTGGTCCTGATGTTTGGTCTTAGTCAACCGCCTCACTTCTCCATGCATCGTGGCTCATCGACGAATTTGGCCCCAAATGAACGATATTTCACGAGACCTGCTCAGAGACAACCAGAAGATCCAGAGACAATCGGCGAGTGGGAGGATGTGCAACAGCAGACTCCTGAATGGTACGGTCAGCCCCAGCACCCTCGAGGCTTTTCGAAGGCCCCCAGGAACGGACAGCATCACACAGGCACTCTCCGAACCGTCAACGCATCGCACGGAGGAGGCTCCAACAAGAAGACAAAGAGGGTTAACGAAGGATCTCTATGCTCAACTGGATAGCCGGGCAGTTGATGAATATGATGAAATGTGCAGGATGGGGCAAAGTGCGATCCGAAGAACATCGGTGGCTTTGCCAGAGTGTTTCATGGTGCACAAGGCTCTGGTTTACAAGAAGACGCCTGAACCCCAGAAAGAACTTTGCCTTCATGTATGATCCTGGAGGAGGGCATCTGAGGTTTAGAGGGAACGTTAACTACCTTACTGACTTGTTCTCGCGCAGTTTGCGCCAGGCCTGGGTGAATCTGGGGGTGTTCATTACAATGGAGGCAGATCTGTACACGCCTGGTTGAGACGAGAAAGTTCTTCGTGGTACTCGCCCAAAGGCTTTTAAGGTCTACCAAACATACCCTACATCTTCTTCTGGTACAGGAGTTTTTTTAGTACTGTTCTGGTGATGGTTTCCACGCGGCAAGTGTGACCGACGAGTGTTTTTGGTTCTCCTAAGAGTGTACAGCATGGGACCCATAGATAAGAGCCTGTTTACCTATCTAACAGGCTTTTAAGTCCTAAAAACCTTGTTTTAGCGATATATTAAACACTATGCTATTCTTTAAGACATTTCTGATTTTTAGAGCCCATTTGTGTCCCAATAGACCCATCCGTTCACGAGTTGTTCTGGATTTAAGTGCGTATTGCCATACCCGAAGCCCCCGCCCGAACCCGATCCTTTCAAAGTTTTCTCCGAGAGCCCGACATTTGAAACTTGAGAGAAATTTTCGACGGCTGAGCTAGAAAGTGTCCCGATTGGGTAATACCAATTACCCTTTTCGGACGTTTTCTGGCAAAATGCTGCCCCTACCAAGGATGTTTGCGGAATATTGCCTAATTTGGTGGTGTATGACGTCATGGTCCGCTGGCCGCTCAGCGCCCAGGCCTCCATGGCCGGCAGCAGGTGGTGTGCGGGTGTACGTAGAGTCGAACAGCCGTTTGAAAAAGGGCGAACGGGGTGCGGGCAAGGGCGAAGTGGGAGGCAACGACAGCGCTGGCGGAAGACGAGTACGTGCGCAGAATTGGTGGAGACATTTCCCAGTTGATGTTCGTGCGTGTGAAGGCTCATGGAGCCCTCTAGTGACGATGAGGGCGAGCCGCTGTGTGTGCTTTTGGAGGTGGGCAACGAAGCACAGGCCACAAAGACGTCGAGTACAGGCTCTGATGCCTGTGGTGTCAGCGAGACGCTAAAGACGCTCAAGAGGTGGTCTTTCTACTCTGGAAGGGGATGCAAGTGGATTAGTCGCTTTGAGCGAAGTGTTTGGGGCTCTCTGTGTGGCCACCGCCCGGCTAGAGAAGGTCACTGTTGTTTACGCAGACAGGAGGGAGCATACGACATCGACCGAAGACGAAGGGAACACGAACAGATCTATCCAGTGGCTCGAGACCACAGTAGGGTGGCCCTGAGACAACTTCTGAGACGCCAGGTCAGTGACAAGTCTCTCTGTGGAAGAGTGCTTCCGCTCAGACTTGTCCTGCCTCCTATCACCAGGCCCACCACGAAGCACACGATCTCCCAGCAACACAGAGACAAGGAAACGGCGGCACCTATGACTACAACAACGTCAGATGCCTACACAGATATGCCTATCTCGAAGTGGACACTCCATCGCCCTCACAACGCACAAGAACACCTGCTCTCGAACACTGTGACAACCCACTCCACGCACAATCCAGACTCTTACGGCCACACAAGAAGCTCAGACACCGGACAAGTATGTCCTGTGGGTTCCTTGACATCGACCTGCGGTGTGCATGTGTCTTGCTAGTCAAGCGCCTCACCTCCGTGGACAACGTGGCTCATCAACGAAGTTGGCACCCAACGAACAACATTTCACGAATCCTGCTCAGAGACAACCAGAAGACCCAGAGACAAGCGGTAAGTTGGAGGATGTGTGGGCCCATCACGGCACCTCGGACAGCAACTTCTGTGGCTTGAGGGTAAGTATGCTCCGTGGCAGATGTGATTTGGTGCTCCAAGGTAATGTTGTGGTGATGGTCAAAGAAAGCGGCGTAACTCGGGACACAGTGCTTCGATCACACTGCAGAAGTCTCTGGAGATGCGCACGGACTTGCCGCGCTGGATGATGTCTCTGAATGCCTGCTTCATTGCATGACAAGGTCTCTGGGTCCAATCTTCTCCCAACTCGTGCGTTATTGACAATTGCTTTAATTCGACGACTGTGCACTCTGTGACCTCGGCACAAGCGTGTATCTGATCTTGAATGTCACGGTCTCCTCAGTGATGGACTCGTAGTGTCACATCCTCTCCTGTTTCTTGGTGGGACGTTGGTTGGCCCTGGTGACGCTGTTTTCGAGTGAATGTGGGAGGCCATGGCGGCTGTTCAGCCCCAGGACATGGGACTTTGACGTGTATGCTTTCTGGGACGGTGCGGTTCCACTGGTAGTACTTCTGCGTCTGTAGGACCACTGATGGTATGGTAGTTGCCGTTGGAAGGTGCTCATTTTCAGCGTAATTAATTGGCTCTCGAGGCCCATGGTTGATGATGGAACGTAGCCCTGGGCATGGGGTCAAAAGTGGTATCGTTGGAATGCCGTCTCCGAGTCGTCTTAGGCGCTGCTCTTGGGTTGTTGGACCATGGTGGTGGTGCGGTAGCGGGGTCCAGAGAAGTTGCGTAGAAGAAGAGATGGCGATTTGTTTGATTTTCAGGCGGGGGAATGGTACAAAAGCGGAGTTAGGCGGGGGAACCAGGGCCTATCTGTGGCCGCGCCCACTTTTTTCTCTCCGGATCTCTCCCTTCCAACCACTACACCGCATCAACAACGGCGCATAATGAGCCTTACAAGAAGACTTGAGGTAGTATGAGACTCATGGGAGAGAGCTAAATAGTATGAGAGATCTAAGGACGTCCGCATTCGCAGTTGGACCGCATCTCGGGGCTTGGAGGAGGAGTTCCAGGCCGCAGTACAGCGTTTCGCTCACATTAATAGGACGGCTCACCCCTTCTAGATGAATAAAAACTCCTCCCACTGGCAGTGCTGCTCCATAGGGCACCATGTTGGCCCGATAACAGTCTTGCGAAATGCAGCTATTTTTTCATACCTTCCATGGCTCGTTCGGCCCAACCGTTCATGAGTAGGCCCTGTTTTAGCCGGCGATCGCCCTCCCCAACCATAGTTTCCACTCTTCAACTTTTGCTCCAGCTCTCGAGTTTTGAAGATTTGGCTGAAATTTCCAGTGTATTAGCTAGACTTTGGCTCAATGTGGTCATTTTCGCGATGGGGTTGAAGAGTCATGTTGGGGTAATTTGCACATTGTGCGTGCTGTGGCGGGTCTGGCCTGGTGAAGATGGGCCAGTAATTATCTCACTGTGTATAGCTTCGATCCAAAACCATCCAAGGCACTAACAGGGCACTCTGGGCCTAGATATATGGATCAGCGAGATCGTCGAGTACCGGTGTGGTGCTAGAGTGCTGGATGCATAGCCTCAACACCCACGCAGTCCCTGCCATGCAGGCTCTAGAGGGCATGTGGGAGGGCCGTAGTGGTATCATAGACTCCAGATATCTGCTGCCTTTTGAACTGGGTCTGCAGCTTGTCTGGACTGCCGTCAAGAGTAACCCTCAATTCTCGTGTTTCTGGGAGAAATGCGTATCCCTCTCCGCTGCCACCAGACCCGCTGTTCAAGGTCCTGTAAACTCCCAGAGGCTCGATCTCGGCCAACTTTGAAGTGTCGTTGGACTTTAGTTGGTACTATAAGACATATGGCTGTGTGTGCTTTGCTTGAAACAGACCTTGAGATCTGCCTTAGAGTGCTTCAAGCGTGTCTGCAGATCATAGCCTCTTCCCCGAGGCGTACAAAGAGCTGGGTTGTGCGAGCTCCAGGAGCCGTGGTCACGCCGAGTGGTTGTTATATACTTCATTGTTCACCCCTGCACCCCACTGGCTCTTCACTGGGGTCTTTCCTTCGGGGAGAGGACACCGTCGGTCCTCGCTGAAGCTGCTGTTGTGGTCGCCTCTGACAGTGGCGGCAGCCCGTTGGTCTTGGCCCCGAAGCTCCTCTTCTTCTCTTTCAGCATCACTATAGTGTAGTGTTCGTCTCATATGTCAGCTTCTGCTTAAAGGCTCGAGCTTTTGACCAGTCCGTTGGGGTTGCCTGTGTTGTTTTCGACGGTGATCGTGTTGACAACAGAGCACTTGGAGGTCTGGTGAAGAACAGCGTCGGATGAGACCAGTCTCGGTTGGAGCAGTTTCATGTGAGGAGGGGCAATTTTAAAGACCCGACTTGGCCTCTTTTGGTGATGAAGATACACCTTGAGTGCCTTCGCTATACAGAATTGACACCAATAACTCCCTAACTTCCTAACTCCCTAATAAAGTACGCGAATTATAGGGGAAGAGCGCATGAGATGATGGAGCACATACATGCGCACAAGGACACTAATTGACTTTTTGGCAACACATTTATGCTACTAATCCTTTTTAAATCACAGTAGGATGCTATTAAAGCTTAAATTTGAAGATTTTCAACAAAAATAATATTAATATTAATATTAAAGATCGGTTCCATCAGAAAACAGAGTGAAGTTCAAAGATTCTCAAATCCCAAACTCACTACCAGTACCTCAAAACATAAAACAAAATTATTTGGCAGTTTTGGCACCATCTGTAGATACTCTAATCTTCAAAACCATTGGGAAAAATACCCAAATACCTGAAATCTAATTCCTCATGCCTCTAGGAGAAGCCAAACCTTCCACATTAATCCGAGCACCCGGACACACACCCGCACATCACTTATAAACCCAAACACCACTGGCCGCGATCCAATATGATCCAGGGAGTTCACTTAATTAAATCGAAAGGTAGAGTTAGTGAGAGATCATTAGTTGTTCCAGGAGGCAAAGAGAAGTTTCTCTTGAGCCTCATCGCTGAGCTCTGGTTCTTGAGAGGCGTTCTGGGCTGTTGGTGCTGGTTTGATCAAGGCCGGGACCTCGTCAGATGGGCCTTCAGCGGGTTCGGATGATGCACCAGCGTTCATTTCAGCGTCGTAAGGTTGGTTATAGTACCCTCTGGTGTTTGTTGTGTATGGACTTGGGATGCTTGCTTGTGTATACTGCTGGTGTGTTGGCCTTGGGTTGAACAATTCTCGGAGCGTATTTGCCAGACAGTCGATGATGCACCAAGACAATATATCAAGGCAGCATGATATGCATGAGTCTAAGCTGTCGTCCATGTTGATAGTACAATGAGGCTTTGGAATGTATGTTTGAGAGAGAGGTTGTTGAAGGGTGGAAGAGGTGAGCAGTGAGGGGAAATTTATCATTAGAGCTAGACAGAAAAAAACTTGCATGCGGACTCTTGCTGAGCACTTTACACACCATAGTAATTCTCCTCAGAGCTGTCATCGTCGGTGTCAGAGTCAGTGACAACAGTCCAGTCTCTCAACTCAAGGGAGGAAGCAGGTCTTGGGTTGAACAGGGTATGTGGCTCTTCGTCTGTTCCAGTTGGAAGGGAGGAGCTGTCTGTTAGCTGGAGACCAGTGCTTGGAAGTGTGTTAGAGAAGACCTTGCGTAATGCACGTTTCACCTTGGACCACTTGGCGTAGAGAACAATGGCAATGATCAGAGTAACCAGGATGAGCGGGTATTTGTATGTGGAGATGAATGAACCGGCTTGCAAAGCGAGCTTCTTGGTGTGGTTGGATGGCTTCGTGAGTGCTTCAGATGTGGCCTGGAGTGGCTTTTGAGAGCTGTTTGGATTGTCAGACATTGTTGTTTGATTATATGAACTAAGAGGAGTGATGTATGTTGCAGGTTGTTGGTCAAATGAGACATTAACGAAGATGAGCCGTCTGCTGGAGGAGCAGAAAATGGACTTGTGTATGCGGAGGGCTTTACTGTACGGTGCCTTGGAGGTGTTCAGAGCAGATTGAGCTGAAGTCTCGGGGGTCAGAGGTAAGGCATAGATATAGAAGCATAGACAAAGCCTGTGACCAAGTGTCGACCCCACCGGTGGCATAAAAGTCCTTATCGTAGAGCATCACCGTATCACCCTAAGCACCATCGCCACCTAACCCTTCCTCATCAGCAACACCCGGACACCCCATACAAATTTTACGGATCGCGCGCGCAACGGCCTGCGGGAGGACCCCCTTTTGCTTAAGAAGGGTCCTGTCTACGCCCGTCTCAACCACCATCCACCGAGCCAGAGACCAATGGAGACGCTGCCAGAGTCGCTGCCGTACAACGATCCGGCCGCACTGCGCAAAGTGGCGCTGGTCACGGGCGCCACGTCGGGCGTGGGCTTCTTCACCGCGTTGCATCTCTACCTCCATGGCTACACCGTGTACGTTGCCGGGCGGAGCGAGGGGAAAGTGAGTCGTGCCATTCGTGATATTGTCGAAGAGGCGAAGAAGCGTGTGAGTGCGCTTGTGGAGGCGCAGAATTCTGAGCCGCGTGTTTTGGGACAGTTGAAGGGCATCGTTGTCAATTTGATTGATTTGCAGAGCGTGGAGCAAGCCGCTATCCAGTTCAAAGAGAGAGAACCACAGTTGGACCTGCTCATATTGGGGTCTGGTGCTGGTGCTGTGCCCTATGCGGAGACAGTGGATGGGTTTGAAGTTGTCATCCAGACGAACCACGTTGCAGATGTGCTCTTCACCCAGCGTTTGCTCGATATCCTTCACCAAGGTTCGAGAGTCGTGTACATCACCTCGGCCACACACAGACTCTGCTTTTTGCCACCATCAAGGGCCTACGACAACAACAGACGCATCTCGAGACTGTGGCCCGACCTGCTCTTCTCCTGGGTCAGATACTCGATGGCCAAGACCGCTGGGATGCACTACATCTCGATGCTTGCCCTGAAGCACCCAGAGATCCATTGCTTCACCGTTCATCCTGGGTTT
>JAJMKQ010000080.1:0-14702 GCA_030569395.1 Petasospora rhodanensis
GCAGGAGAGTGTCAGCCGCCAGAGGTGCTCGTGAGGCACTCTGTACAGGTGAAGAGCAATGGGAAACTGAGGTTCTGCACGAAGTGTGCATGTTGGAAGCCGGATCGGTGTCATCACTGTTCCACGTGCAACAGATGTCAGTTGAAGATGGATCACCATTGCCCCTGGTTTGCATGCTGCGTTGGGTTCAAGAACCACAAGTTCTTCATCCAGTTCCTGATCCTCAGTGTTGCGTACTGTACGCTGATAGCCGTGTGCTCTTGCTATGAGATTTACAAGTTCTTTGCCAAGGAGCAGTACAAGCAGGACATCATCTCCATCAACCTACTCATCGTGGCCATTCTTTCTTTCACATTGGCACTCTCCGTTGGCGTCTTCACAGGAATGTCGGTCTATTTCCTGCTCAGCAACATCACCACGATTGAAAATCAGGAGAATGTGCGATACAGAAACAACATGAGCATCATTGAGGATTCGTACTATCGATACTCCTCCCAACCGACGTCCGATGAGCTCGGGAACGTCTATAACTTGGGATGGAGACAGAACTGGAGGGCAGTGATGGGCAACAGCTGGCTTGAATGGGTCCTACCGGTGCATAATCTAAGGAAGACCGATTGGTATAAGGAGAATGGGCTCTACTTCGACACGGATCCGTTGGTGTACTCGAAGTTGCATAGAAATTCGGAGTTGCAGCAACAGTTGCTTGAGCAGCTGAACGGATTGCAGTGATGGGTATATTAATCCAATTGATGATGTTTTGCATGCTTATTTGTAGACTGTATCCATCCCCCCTTCTCCCGTGGATCGCGAGGTGGCATACATAAATTGAATTTCGTCCGCGTTGCTTATCTCCCCCACCCACAACAACAACAACAACAACAACAACCACAACCAACGAGACAATGCCAACACACCCACCAACAACAGGAACAGTGTACGAATACACCCCTCGTCTCCAACTCTTCGAACTGACACCGACGTCCACCGCACCAAAGAACGCAGTGCTCTTCATCGCAGGACTCACAGATGGACTGCTCACCGTTCCCTACCTCAACGCACTGAACGCCGGTCTCCCAGAAGGATGGAGTCTGTTCCAAATCATCATGACCTCGAGTTACACCGGCTGGGCTACGGGCTCACTCACGAGGGACTGTGCGGAGATCCGTGCCGCTGTGCAATTCCTAAAGGGGCTCGGGAAGGAGAAAGTTGTGTTGTTTGGCCATTCTACTGGGTGTCAGGACTCGATCAACTATGTCCTGAAAGAACAGCACGGATGGGGCATTGATGGGTTTGTCCTACAGGCTCCTGTGTCGGATCGTGGTGCCATGGGGATGATGTTTGAGAAACATGGCGAGTCGTTGGAGGAGTATAACCAAGAAGCTCGTGAATGGGCAAAGAATTATGGCGAACAGGCTGTGCTCCCTCCAAAGTTCTCCAAGATGTTCTTTGATGCTCATATGTCTGCGTACAGATGGCTCAGTCTTGCGGAGAAGGTGGAGATGATGATTACTTCTCTGAGGATCTGGAGGATGAAGTGTTGCAAGAGACATTTGGACGCATTGACAAGCCCTTGTTGGTGTTGTTCAGCGGGGAGGATGAGTTTGTCCCTCCTAAGTTTGACAAGTGTGCTGTGGTGAAGAGATGGCAGGGGTTCGTCAAGGGTGAGTACTGGTCCAAGTTCTCCACAGTGGTTGCTGGTGCGTCGCATGCCATTAATGCGGAGAGCACCGATAACGCTGAGCAGGTTGCCGTTGAGGCTGCGAAGAACTTCTTGTGTGAGTTTTAGTGGAGTGTGTCTACATTTTGAGATCCCAATGAGAAAAAGTGCTTGTAGTGGATTGCCAGTGCAAACTTCCCTAGTTGTAACGTGTCTCAATCCCGAAAGGGGGGCAAGTTCATCAACAAACTGTGGGAGGTGTACTGGTATGTAGTCTTGGTAGACCTTCACAGCCCTTATCAGTAGTGTGGAGACGATGTAGCAATGATTAGTTATCAATGAAGAGGTGCACGAAGGAATCACAAGAACACCTCGAGTGCGAGACCCACTTGGTCAGTTGTTCTGATACATCAATTTCAGCATGGCCACAGTAGATTATATGTCACTGGCAAGTAACAGGAGGCCCGAACCCTGCAGACCTGTTCACCAAAATGCTCACTGGTGCGACATTCCGTGAGCAACTTCGGCTCCCTCAATTCTTCCCCGTCATGGACCTCTCGTCGAATATGTGAGTCATTAAGTGCCACATAACCAGCACACGATACGGCCACACCCATATTTTTTTTTTTTTTTTTTTCATGGACGGATCAGAAACTGTCCTTTGAGTTCCAGCTCGTCTGTGACAGCTCGGTACTTTGACAGTCCAGACTTTATTATTGTGTTGAGATCTCTTGGGACTTCACTTGGAATGTACCATGACACTGTATTCGATTTATTCATTGCTCTGTTTGTGAGACTCTTGAGTGGGGAAGCTAATATCGGCCTTGGAAGCATCTTGCTGCTTGTCAGCACAGCCATCGCATGTCCCCAGGGTGCTTTACCTTGGTGGGTCATAGCTGAGCTGATACGTGATGGGTTATATCAAAAGAGTGAGATCACTTGAGCTTTGAAGAGGATGAAGCACATCGTCTCTATCCTTGTATCCCAGTTGGGACATGTGAGAGTCGTTGCTTCCCGCCTTCTACGGACCTGAATGACAATGCATGATCTCTGTGGAATATCATATGACCAACGCAGACACGGCAGCAAAGATGCTGTAGAGGAAGAATCGGCACTGTAGAGGACGAACCGTCCCTTGGGTGTTACACGTTACACCCCAAAGCCCTAGGCCCCACCCCCTCCACCCACCCGCTCGTTGTGTCCGTTCCCGCTGCTTTCCCTGGATCTGGGTAGCGTCACCAGGACACCTGCGTCCTGCTCCCGGTGATCTGAGTCGAGGTTTTAGTAGTTGTGCCATGGCTCCATTCACTCGAAGAAGGCGGAGGCTATGGTGCGGTGCTTTCCCGTGACGAGTGCATCAGAGTCATGAGCACAATAGTTGGCGCTAGAGATGTCCACAGTCCAAGAGAGACGACGCTAACGGAGTGGGCCGAACGACGCGCTGCATGCAGTGATCTAGTCTAGTCTATGATCCAGCGGGATCAGCGAGCAGCGTTTTAATAAACGGTCCCGCTCCAAAATCTCCCTAGTCGTAGCTCGTACGATGCTCCAGCTCTCATGGTTCCAACGGCCGGGAAGGCGGCGAAGCACGCCCGCGTCCAGCCCGACAGACTCGAGTCTCACCACACCGCTGTATCCATTCTTCCGACGAGCAGGTTACGTTCCGTCTCTCCTTCCTGCCCTGCTAAATTTTTATTCTGGAACAAATCTCATGTTGCCCCCGGCAGACGCAGGTCGATTACTCGATGCGGTAAAGTCGAAGGTCAACTTCCGGAGTCATGTGGAGGTCTCTGCCGAACGCGCTGTGAAACTTCTGATCTCCGGGGGCTCAGTGGTGGACAAGTGGGTGGTCACTGTCCACGGCACGCCGTCATCTCTCTCTCTGGATCTCCTTGAGACGCTTGAAATAATGGGATCTGTTGAAAGAGGGTGATGCCACTGTGCGCAGGCCACTATCGGGCGATCCGTCAAAGTCGATCTATCCGCCTCGCTTCACAGTACACCGTCGATCCTCAAAAGCTTCCAGCTGTGCATTACTCCGCCTCCTGAAGTTCCTGGAAGTTACGCGTAAGCTGTCGGTATTGTCATTGTGAGACACGGATCATGTTGGATTGGATCACTATTTTTGTCTTCCTTCTCTTCGGGTGAGACAACCTAACGTCTCTGTCTTTGAAGGAGCGATCTAATCCATGGGTCAGCGATATATATCTAGTGCACTGAAGGGTGTCTTGGAATACCAGGGCATTGACGATCTCCTGCTCACCTCTGGCCCAGGATCTGTTACACCCCCTCTTTTCTCTAGGTGTCACGCGAGCGAAATGGTGGAGTTGGTTCCGTGCGCTAGCCTATAACGAGAGAAACATCTCCGCAAAAACCTCACACCACAGTACCTGACAAGTACAGACCATGCCTTCCCAAACTCCCAGACGAGGAAGTTTCCACCTCCGTTGCCTCTATATAAATCTGGGATACAGTGTGTGTGTGTTGACACCACCCTTCTTCTCACAACCCCCCATAAATGTCCCACTACAACACAATGGAAAACACAAACAAACACCTCCCACAAGACCTATCCATGTACTCTCCACGCAAGAAGCGCTGTCTCTCCACAGTGATCCCTGATAACTCACCACCTACACCAGCGCTACCGCCAACCTTCCACCTCCTCTTCACACCAATACGGATGCTCCCACCGGAGGCAATGACCCCGGAGCCACCAAAGCCACCACAGCCTAAGCTGCGTTGCTCGGCCTGTAAGACCACAAAGACCCCCGAGTGGAGGTTTGGTGCCCGTGGAGCCCGGTTGTGCAACGCGTGTGGGATCCATTATCTCAGAAAGATGCGGTGCAAGCGGGACGGACAGAAGAGCACTGTGAGCCTCCCTGAAAAGATGAGTCCGGAGCCTGCGCTGTTGAGGATGGTGGAACAGAAAGAGTCTGCTGAGTGTAAGAATAAGGGAAAGAAACAGTGAATCTGTATGTAACACGAAATGTTTCGTGCCATATGTGTGTTTGTGTAGTTCCCTTCTCCTTTGGTGGTTTCTTCGGAGCTTCTCCTTAACGACTGTGTGGCTGCGGTGTGGTACTGGCTCATGAGATAAGTGTGTGACTGTTAGTATTCAAAAGCCAGAGACATCATTTCTCCCAGAGAGTCACTCCTTCATCCGCACTTCACTTCAGATTCCATTGTTGACAGGAGGACACAGGTCGACGTGGGAAGACGTGTGTGTCTGTCCAGCGGCAGCAGGTAAACGATCGTCGCTGTTCGCCGAGAAATCCATACGACCATCTCCACATTTCTCGTGAAAGTTGCACCCATCCAACAATAACACCAGATCCAAGGTCCCATCTACTGTTAAAACCATCCTCTTCGAGACCTCTCATCCCACAAACGGTGAGCGCCCAACGCTGCAAGTACCCTTCAGATCTCCGGCGGCGGTTCGGCCCAAGCCGGCCGCGCGCCAGGGCCGCGTAACCATTTTCTCTGGTACGCGCACGCTGGAGTGCTGCTTTGCTGCTTTCTCTTGAAGGAGAGGGGGCTTTTCTTGATAGCACAGAGGGCAGAACAGAGTATCGACAACTGGTATAAGCGGAGACTTGGACTAAGTAGTTCCTTTCTACTCACTGGAGCACGTAAGAGGACTGCTTCGCCGAGGATCATCGTACACATACCAATTGGCACGACGGCCACGGAGACCTGTAACGGGCTAGGCCTCGTTTCGTCGCTGTGTTGAACATTCCCGACTCCCAGTCTCAGACTGTTCGTAGGTTATGTACATTCCCAGACGCCACTTAAGGCTTCTTCTCAGATCTACAAACAGGATTACTATATAAACAGGGATTGCCGCTGCCCTTTTGTATATCAGCGGGTACTTCAATAAGACAACTATTCACAGTTCAACTATAGCCATCTTTGGTTACAAGACCCTTGCACCTGACCCAGATCCGAAGGGTGTAGGCGCCCGCTCTGCATCTTTAGGCTTAAAACTCTTCCATAGATCGCCATGGGCAGCTCGATGGCACGAGGAAGGCGCTATGTGGTGTTCGGTAGTATGGTATCCCCCATCGATCGAGAAGTTGCAGGGCAGCTTATAATGGCGACCGTTGCCGTGGCGATTTCTGCAGCCGAAGGCTTGGAAGGAGAAGCACGAGGGCTTGTTCACACCCAGCGACAGCTAGGCGCCTGATTGGATCTCCTTCGAAGCCTCGAACCCTAAGACAACTGCGCAGAATATTGTGCTTCTATGTGAGACAAGCAGATACCCAGTCTTGAAGCTCCTCTCTGTATACGAACTGAAGGATCGGGAGCAGCCCGAGTAGAAGGGGCCTTTGAGAAAGATCGGGTGTGCATCCAGCAGCCCTTTACTGATTCGAGAAACCCTATGGAACCTCTCCGTTACGCCCGAACCTGCCACCGGGTAGCCACAAGCGTCACACACGACGCACGTCTTATAAGAGGCGTCCGTTTGGGTACTTTGTTTGCAAGAGCCTGGTTATACACGAGAAAAAGCCTTCTAGAACGCACTGTTTCCCCGACGAGGACCAAATGGAACGCTGAGGAGGAGCAGTGTAGCCTCAGTGGTGGACAGCCCAGCAAGTGCCGTCATCTCCCGGACAGCCACTCACAGGGCTCGCGTACTTCCAAAGGAGTATCCAAACCCCACTAAAGTGGTCCTAGGGCTTTGCAGGTAGCTTGGTGATGGCATCATATATCTGCCAGTTGGTGAAAGTGCTGCCTTCTCGAAGCATGTCATCCGCAGTATCCACAGGCACGGCCGAGTATTGGACACAATAAACAGCGCGGTCTGAGGGGGAAAAGATTGATAGACGTCCGAGTGAGACAAGATCTGGAACCGGTCCTTCATGTGAGAGTTCAGCTGTGTAGAAAGACACGACAACCAGCTGTTCAGTGAGACACAACATCCTCAGTGAGCGAGAGAGTTTGTCAGCTCCCTTTCCCTGAGGTCCTATTGGGCTCCTCAAAAGTTGCTGCACTGGGACAAGGGGAAACACGGAAACGTCGTGAACAGTGTGGCACATAATACTACAGTCATCGAGGGTGCTTACTTCTCTTGGTAATGCTTTTTTTAGGGCTTCCACGCAAGCGAATAAACGAGCGTCGTTCCAGGCGTCCAACGAATTGAGCTCCTCGCGGAAAGGCACCCAGTTGCTGACAGCCCCGCCAACAATTCATAAACACTTTAGATGCCCACCAGCAGGATACTCTTCTGTTAATGCCTTGGTGATGGTGCTCCAGTGAACCGCTGTCAACAATGACGAACTCTGACAAACATCGACGCCCCTCCGCTACCACGCCAAGTCACACAGACGAACAGCAACAACACAAGCTCCCAGTACCACCAACACCAAAGCAGACAAGAGCCCATTCGTGCCCCGAAAGCTCCACACACTTTGAAGTCACAATCCTGAACCCGCTACCACCGATGCTCCCACCGGCAGCAATGACGCCTCCCTCACCCATCACTAAAGGAGGCCCACGTTCCTCTGCTGACAACGAGAAGCCCCTACGGTGCACGCAATGCAACACCACCAAGACTCCTGAATGGAGGTTTGGAGCACACAAAGTCCGCCTTTGCAACGCCTGTGGAATCCACTACAACAGGAAGATGAGGCTCAAGCGTGCGAGGGCGATGAAGAGAAACACGGTGATACTTACACCACCCCTGCCAGAGAGAAGCCAGAGTGTAATGCAGGCATCGACACTCCACTTCCCACTCGTCCAAGCTGGTGTACAAGGTCATCCACACATTCATACCATTGGCTATGGGGCTTATACTACACCGTGCTTTGCCCCCTCTCCGCTTAGTGACCAGAACTTTCCTGATGTGCCTGGGAAGGGACCTGCTAGTGGGTATTGGAGTTATTGACTCTCTATTATACAATGTATTCTCACACCTCCTCTTCAGTCAGACAGTAGAGTACCCAAAAGGGGGCGGAGACCTCATAGGGCAGCAAAATATGCAGCCACAAACTATCGTGTTCGATTGGACGGCGCCAGGTCTATGGGCATGAGCAGGCAGTTGTTGATGTTTTCCATGGGCTTTCGGTGTAATGATTATAGACAATGGACAAACAGCATGGAACCAGGTTCCAGTTTATCTTTTCAAACCGTCGAAAAGCAGTATTGTGGGTTCATTATTGCCACTCCCTTCCATACTTGAAATCTCATCAGTGCTACCTAACCATACCATACCCGGTTGACTTCCCGATTGGGATGGCCGGTGCTACCGTCAACTTCTAATACACTTCTTCCGGACGAGTCTCCGTGTGGTCTAGAACCCAGTATGTGCGGCAGCCTAATGTTGTTTCAAGGGGCTGTTGCAGGGCGTATCTCATCGGCGCAGGATCAAGGCGTACCTCGAAGGCATCACGATGGGCTTTGCCCTAGGCCCAATGGCCTATGGGTTGGTGCTACACAAAAGGTTTGTGCTCAAGTTGGAGGCGTCCGCTCACCATTCAAAGCTGTTATTTGACCGGTGAGAACAAAAGACAACGGAATGTAGTGCCTTAAAACCTACACCAAGCGTGTTCCGCCTCCCGCATGGCCCCAGCCAGCCAACCAGGTGCTTCGAGAAGTGTTCTTATCGTTGCCCTGTCAAGAGGGCTCCTTCCAGCCGTCTGAGGTCAAGCGAGTTCTTCTGTGCCCTCAGGAGCACTGTGGGCCCCAGCTGTGGACAGTGGATGTCCATTTTCTCTCGAAAGAGGTCGCCAGACCAAATCGTCAACAAAACCGAGTCACAAACTCAAAGAGAAGACCCAATCGACATCATCAGCCAGGTTCAGCCTCCAACCTAAGAGGCTGCTGGACTCTTCATGATACAGCACTTGGATTCTTGGAATAAAACAAGGATAAGAAACGTTACAATCACCAAAGCGTTCCAAGGCACTGTATCCATGTCCCTGTGAACAACCAAACCCCAAACGCGGACAGTGCACTGCAACTGGTACGTCCAAAAGCAATTACCGTCACGCATTCCTGTGTAGAGCGAACTCCGTAGTCTCCCCAGAACCTGACAACTCTCAAACCTGATCCTCTGACTCCTGTGGACACCCCTCCTGCTATCTCACAATTTATGGCTTTCCTTACTTTGGCTCCCTGGTGGTTTGCCCGATGATAAAACAAAGCCATGTCATCAGAGCACTTCCAGAAAATAAGATCCTACGAGAAACAAATACTGACAACTACCACTCTCCCATCACCAATCGAAGGAGAACTGCTCTTTTCAGAACCTCCATCTCCCATGAGGTTCAGTCGATCTGATCTTCTCGGCTCCACAACTTCCACGCTCACTTCCACTCCTCTCTTAAGCAGCAAAGTGGTCAGAGAAGTCAAGAAAAGTCATTCAAGCTCTTTAAGATGAAAAGCCGCCACTCGTGTGAGCTCTCGTCCTCTCTCCTTGAACACCGCTCTTGGTCCTTCTACACGGTGCCACGATTTCCAGACCGCAGAGGCAGAGAGAGTCCTTCAAACACAGTGAGATCACAAGAAAGAAGGAGTCTTGGGCTATGGCAAGAATATTCACCTCCCAGTTCGTCTCATACCCCCTTTCTAGCCCCAGTGTATGGAGCTTCGAGGCTACCCAGAGTCGTCCGAGATGCCTGGAGACTGGTTCACCGTGTGATGGTGAGCGTTCGGGCTGTCTCGTCTTTAAAGACTTACTTCTTTTTCACAGAGTTTGCAACTATAAAGATGTCCTGGGCTTTCTTCTCCCCCTTTGTAGGTCCACGACCAAGAGCAAGTGACAGAGAGGCTAAAGGATCCTTTGGAAAGAGAGGGGCCAGCCTTCAAAGAGGCGTTGCGGTGATTTAAAAGTAGAACTCTCTCTCTGGTCTGGCACTGTGGCTCCTGGTTCTCAAAGCCATATCTGAATTAGTCAGTCTCAGATGGATTGTATTTTGACTCATACCAACCAGACGTGTAGCGGTGGCGGGCAAGACCATCACTGCTCTGGACCTGTGGTGGCACAGATCAAGAAGGGGTTGTGTAAGAGCTCAAACGGCCTTTTCTGAGCGCTTCTGAGGTCCAGACTGGATAGTGACTGGTTTTATGGAACGTGGGTTCCTTTGTTCATGGAAAATGGGCTTAGATCTGGACTGGAAACGGCCGAGAGAATCCTTCAATTACTACTACAGCGAGCCCACGACTCGCTGCTCACAGAGCCACATAACCTCTCCGGTTTAGGACTTAGTCTGGTATGCACACGCTCCGATGGAGCACAGCAGTCTTCCTCTTCCTTCAGGCAGAACCATACACAGAGGTACCTTGTCGGGGCTAAGCAGCCTCTGATTGATGTCGCTCCTGGAAAATCGGGTAAACAGACCCCGTACTCATGACTACGATGTGATCCGTTAGCAGCCCATACGGCAACACTTCACGGACCCAGATCAACCATATCATGACAACTTAAGGATCATTTCATACGAGAGTCATGTAGACGTGTCAAACAAGGTTGCCTGTATACTACGTAAAAGATAGATGTGAATATTTCTACCTTATTACTTAGTTCCACATATTCGCATCCATAAATCGGCGTACATAGTTATAAGTCCTCCCCTAGTGCGATCTCGCTTAAAAGCACAAAGCGGTCGTATTAACACGATTACGGTTTGTGTCTTGGGGTCGCAGAAGTCTCAGACACCCTGCCATCTTTTGCATAGAAAGGTATAAGCACCAAGGCGGGATGGTCTAGGCCACAACATGTACCAGGGAAAGGCGCGCCGTACCAGCGGAAGGAATGAATATGATTAGCTGAACCAATTAGGTCCTGTACTGTCAGAGGCGCAGCCACGCTGGTATCAACGTCTGAAGAGTTAACGGTAGCGACTGCATCATCATAAGTGACAGCGCTTGTAGTCGTTTCTGCTGAGCAGCAGTAGAAGAGGTAGGTATCAAGAGAAGGCGCTGCGTATTGTAGTGAGACAACATCGACCTCAACAGAAGCTGGTGCTCGGGTGTAGAACATGTACGCGTGCGCCCATGCGTCGGAAAGAGATCAGCACCTTCCTTATACGACTCGTAAATGTCGTGGGGCAAGGCGCCGTTTATGTCCGAGGTGTGCAAGCCTTTGCACTTCTTCTGTTGACGAAATCGCTGACGCAGACTCGCTAAACGAGCAGTGGCTCGCAACAGCCAATCACAGCGGCCCAGTACCCGCCCGGGTTTGGAAGCTGGTCTCTGGCCCTAGAAATGAGCGCGTATAACCTGCATGAATCCACTTCTGCTCGCCCAAAACATGTCGCAAGTGGCGGGCCCCAGAAGTGGAGCGTGGGGTCCCCCTACTACCGTACTGGCCCGGTCAACCGGACCCAGAGCCTGTCAATTGCGAGGCTCAGATTGTCGGCTATGTGGAGGTACAACGTGGTAAAGCTGTGCTTGTCAGCCCGCCCTCCTCGTACATCTACTGATCTTGCTCATTGATAGAACGCATGATGAGAGGCAGTGAGCTGATCCGGTCTCTCGAGACTCAAGAGACTTGAGTCTTCGGTGGTTTCTTCCCTGCTGCGAAGATGAAGATTACTCGAGAACAGTCAGCGCGCGTACAGTGCGTCGGGACTCACAGTACGGCTCAACCCGGAGCTTCAAAGGATTCTACCGTGCCAATTTGCCGCACGGGTGTAGAAAACTTTTTCCACTCAAGGGGTTGACAGTTCTGTAGGCCTAGCCCAGAGCACATGCGCTTTCAAACGGCTATTCCCCCCACAAGAGAAGACTTACAGGGGAATACAATTTGTGTCCATATGGAAAGTTTGTCACTCATCTGTAACTCATCCCCAACATCTGGATATGCGCGATCCGTGTGACGGTGCGTGCGGCTACATCCAATTCAAAGTCGCTGGAGCCAATTGGAAGGCCCGATGACTCCGCCGGGGTTCCCGACAAGCCCGGGTATGGATTTTCTTCTGTGTTCTGCTCCATCTTAGTCGTAAAGCTGGTCGGTGTAGGTATCAAAAATAGGTTTTTCTATGCTGTACGGAAGGCCACAGAACTTCTCGAAGGTGCGAGTTTTGGATCAGCACTCCGTTTTGTGAGTAAGTAGCACGTGGGGCTCAGCACAGCTAAGCACTTAAACGGTCATGTACGCCCCCTAATTATCTGAATGCCCCGTTCGATTGCTTTCGTGGCAGTTGGCAGGTGTGTGTCAAAGGAGTTAGACTATGTTGCCCACCTCTCAAACCTGTGAGACACTTATCATGTAGCTGGAGCATAGACGAGAACATATCAACAGCGGCACTCCTGGTGACTGTGATGTAAAGATATAAACAGGCGTATTTCCGGTAGAGCGATGGCAAGGGCTTCCCTCATCACAAATAAGCTGACTATCAAGCACAATGGAAGGTAACGACTTCCCCCTCACCAACCCCTACGCCAATATGCCCTCGCTTATGTGCCTATCGCCGGATAACGTCGCCATCATCGACCCACAGTACACATCAAATGTGCCAGACGATCTGCACCCACACTCACCCGCATTCCCTCTCAACCTTCCACCTGCTGCGATGATGCCTGAGCCGTCTCTACTGCCATCACATCACCCAGCACAGCGCCTTCCTACCCCTTTCAAAGTGTGCTCCCAGTGCTTTGCCACCGAGACCCCAGAGTGGAGAGCTGGGCCCAAAGGTGCCCGTCTCTGCAACGCGTGTGGCATCCACTACAACAGAGCACAGAAGAAGAAGAGGGAACGCTCCACCACTAGAGTGACTGTCTCCGTCAGTCCACGGAGCTTCTCGAGTCCAATGCCTCAAGTCTCCCCACACACATCACCAACAACGACACACACATCAAGCACACCGAGCTCTCCTATCCCACATACCCTCCGTGTCCCGCTGAAGCAGAAGAACTTCCCTGGCCTGTATCTCGTTGAGGATACTGCACCTCCATCAAAGATCCGGAAGGTGACCAGAGACTAGACCTGATACCCATAAAAACATGAAAGAACTTGTTATGGACTTCCAGCTTTTTTCAGATGTTTTTGTTATTTATAATAGAATTACCTTGACTTATTGTACAATCCTTTGCTCATGCGCCACACACATCATATAGAAGATTCATGGAAGAAACCTTAACAGATGCCGAGATCATCAGGGGTGTCTCCTGTGATTCAACGGTCATGGTGATGACAACCGTGATACGCAAGGCCATGACCACACTGGAAGCATGGCCACCCCGGTGTCTGCAATGTAGCACACCATGTATAGGCCAGGACTTCTCCAAGCTGTCAGGACTCAGGGCCCCTACCACCTACGGCAGAAATAAAGTATCCGCAGCGCGAATCGAACGCGCGCACCTCCGAAGCGGGGCCCGAGTCAAAAAGTTGACTCCGTGCTGCGCTTACGCGGGCTCGTGCGGTGGTGGCAGGCCGTGCCACAGTCTCCCTGCTAAGCGCTGTGGCGAGATAAGACTGACGTGACAGATTTACGTGGGTGAAGCCGCTTGGCACCGGATCGGGACACTTTGCCTGGCTGTCTCTCGATTTTGTGGCATCCCCGAAGGATAGGCGACGCCACAAGGCCGCTCGAGCATCGTCGCTGGCGCTGTTGCCGAAGCAGTCTCGGCGGGGGCTTCCCGGACACTGTGGCTTCCTTCTCACCAAGTTGCCGTTCACCACACTTGCAAGGGTCCTAAAA
Organism: Petasospora rhodanensis; assembly: GCA_030569395.1. Taxonomy (NCBI): domain Eukaryota; kingdom Fungi; phylum Ascomycota; class Saccharomycetes; order Phaffomycetales; family Wickerhamomycetaceae; genus Petasospora; species Petasospora rhodanensis. Next base: position 13,306 of record JAJMKQ010000080.1, read on the forward strand.
GCTTTCTTTTTTCTCTTTGTTTGTGCCCCATGGCTCCTTATGGGACAGGTCCCGTCTATATATATATATATACAGTCCTCAAATCCCCTGAACTCCATGCTCTTGAGCTTTCTCCTATAAAGAACGAGTTACACCCAATATGCCATTCTCATCATCAGACGAGAAGTTGCAAGGAACGACTAATATCGATGTCGAGCAGTACTCCGATAACTCTGTTGACGAGAGCTCCATCAACGAGGGCCTCAACGAGTACGGTGCTCCGGTCGAGAAGGAGAACCCGCTGGGTCACCATGTCAACTACATGAGTCTGGTGTACATCGTCGTCCAAGGTGTCGTTGGTACAGGTGTCTTCTCCACACCTGGAACCATTCTCAACCAGATCGGGTCCATCGGTGCTTCCTACGTTCTGTGGGTGGCAGGCTTCCTCATTGCCCTTATGAAGGTTATGGTGTATATTGAGTATGTGACCTACTTCAGCAACAGATCCGGTGGTGACGTTGTCTACCTTGAGCAGGCTTTCCCCAAGCCACAGTTCCTCGTGCCAACGACGTATGCTGCAATCACTGTGGTGTTCTCCTTTGCTACTTCTTCCGCCTCTGCATTTGGTTCCTACATCCTCCAGGCCGCCGGTACCGAGGCTACCACCTGGAGACAGAGAGGCATTGGTGTTGCTGTGCTCTTCTTCTGTGCCGCTTTGTCTGCACTCAGTACCAAGTGGGCATACAGATTCTCGAACTTCTTGGGTCACATCAAGATCATCACACTTGCATTCATCGTTATCACCGGTTTCGTGGTCCTGGGAGGCAATGTCTCTTCTGTGCCAGAACCACTTGCCAACTTCAAGAACTCTTGGGAGGGCACCACTACTGATCCAAACGACATTGCCAACGCCATCATCAAGATCTCCTTCACATACGGTGGCACAGGCTATGTCTTCGGTATTGTGTCTGAGATGCCAAAGGCTAAGAGAATGACTGGTTACACCCGTTTCGTCCCAGGCACATTCTTCGTCATCTTCCTCCTCTACTTGTTGTGTGTCACAGCTTTCTACTCAGGTTCTGGCACCATTGAGGAAATCAAGGAGTCCAGTGTCTTGACAGCCTCTTTGTTCTTCTACAAAGTTTTCGGTACCAGAGGTCAGAAAGGTCTCAACGTCCTCGTGGCACTCTCTGCTCTTGGACATTTGCTGACAGTCTTCCTTTCTCACTCCAGAGCTCTTAGAGAAGTTGGTAGACAAGGTGTCCTGCCGTACAAGAGATTCTGGGTCTCCACTAAACCATTAGGTACCCCAGTGGGCCCGTTGATCATCACTTTCCTCATCAACTTGATCGTCCTTTTGGCTCCTCCAGCTGGTGATGCGTATAACTTTGTCACGGATTTGGGCTCTTACTCTACAT
>JAJMKQ010000081.1:0-14516 GCA_030569395.1 Petasospora rhodanensis
TCCACGTGTAGTCGAGGTCAAAGACGATGATGATCCCGTCTTTCTCTGTGTTCTCATGGAGCTGTGACAACACTATCTCACACAGGAGCTGCTTCTTTCGCCCCTGGCGATCGATGATCAGAAGAGACGTGTGCTCCCTTTCGTTGATAAGTGGGATGGAGATCTCATGTTCGAATGGCTGTATGAGCTTGAAAGGGGTTTGGTTAGCGGATGGTTCCATCGACAGCCAAACTGAACAGACTTACATCTCTCAGTGATGCGACACGTAGACCATCTAGCAGATCCATGTGCGCTTGACCCAAGCTGGGGTGTGCTAAACTTGTGTTTGAAGCGTAGAACACGGGTTCTGGTGGTGAAGCGCGATCCTTCTTTGTGCTGCACGCGTTATTGGGAGACAGGGAGGGTCCCTGGGAGTCTCCACGCACTCAGGGGCCATCGGCTACGAGCTACACTTGTCCCTCAGTACCAATGACTCAAAGCTCATCTATATAACCAGCCCTGGTGTATTTTGCAGTAACGGGCCGCCACCGCCACCGCCAATAAACCCGCGCACGTGACTTACATCATAGTTGGTACGCGCAGCACAGGCCTCTGGTTCGTGCAACAAAGGCAGAAATTTTTCGTCTCGGGCTCATCGAATTTTCCGCTAAGCAAAGAAAAGAGAGCTTTGAAACAATCCCGCTCTTCTGTCTCCCAGTAACCACAGAAGCATCGCAAATATGGCTGTTTCAGCATCGAAGGCTAAGAGAGAGGCTAAGAAGGCCGCCGCCGGCAAGAAGACCAAGTCCAAGACCTCGGACGTCGACGCCGCCGCAAAGGAGATTGAGATGTTGAAGTTGCAGCAGGATAAGGACGGTATCTCTGACCGTGTCACCACCGGTGTCTTGGACTCCCTCGAGACCTCCAGAGATATCAAGCTCTCCTCTGTCTCCTTGCTCTTCCACGGTAAAGTCTTGATCCAGGACTCCGAATTGGAGCTCAACTACGGCCGTCGTTACGGTCTCCTTGGTGAGAACGGTTGTGGTAAGTCCACTTTGCTCAAGGCCCTCGCTGCCAGGGAATACCCAATCCCAGAGAACATCGATATCTACTTGCTCAATGAACCAGCTGAGCCATCGGAGTGGTCCGCTTTGGAGTACGTTGTCCGTGAGGCTGAGCACGAGTTGAAGAGATTGGAGGACCTTGTCGAGCAGATCATTGTCGATGACGGCCCAGAGTCCCCAAAGCTCGAGCCAATCTACGAGAGGATTGACGAGATGGACCCATCCACCTTCGAGTCCAGAGCTGCCATCATCCTCACCGGTTTGGGTTTCAACAAGCACACTATCACAAAGAAGACCAAGGACATGTCTGGTGGTTGGAAGATGCGTGTCGCATTGGCCAAGGCCCTTTTCGTGAAGCCAACTTTGCTCTTGCTCGATGATCCAACTGCCCACTTGGACTTGGAGGCCTGTGTCTGGCTGGAAGAGTACCTCAAGAGATTTGACCGTATCCTCGTGCTGGTGTCGCACTCCCAGGATTTCCTCAACGGTGTCTGTACCAACATGCTCGACATGAGAATGCAGAAGATCTTGGCCTACGGTGGTAACTACGACTCCTACGTCAAGACCAGATCCGAGCAGGAGACCAACCAGATGAAGTCCTACCAGAAGCAGCAGGATGAGATTGCACACATCAAGAAGTTCATTGCCTCCGCCGGTACATACGCCAACTTGGTTCGTCAGGCCAAGTCCCGTCAGAAAATCTTGGACAAGATGGAGGCTGACGGTTTGATTGAGAAGGTTGTCGCTGACAAAGTGTTCACATTCAGATTCCCAGATGTGGAGAAGTTGCCTCCTCCAGTGTTGTCTTTCGACGAGATCTCCTTCTCCTACGACGGCAACCCAGAGCACAACTTGTACGAGAAGTTAAGTTTCGGTGTCGACATGGACTCCCGTATCGCCCTCGTGGGACCAAACGGTGTGGGTAAGTCCACTTTGCTCAAGATCATGACTGGTCAGCTGCAGGCCCAGTCCGGTCGTGTCTCGCGTCACACCCATATCAAGGTTGGTGTCTACTCCCAGCACTCTGCTGACCAGTTGGACTTGACTAAGACCCCATTGGAGTTTGTCCGTGACAAGTTCTCCCACATCTCCCAGGACTTGCAGTACTGGAGAGGCCAGCTCGGTCGTTACGGTTTGACCGGTGAGGGCCAGACCGCCCAGATGGCCACTTTGTCCGAAGGTCAGCGTTCCAGAGTTGTGTTTGCCCTTTTGGCCTTGGAGGCTCCAAACATCTTGTTGCTCGACGAGCCTACTAACGGTTTGGATATCCCAACCATTGACTCCCTCGCCGAGGCCATCAACGCCTTCAACGGTGGTGTCTGTGTCGTGTCGCACGACTTCCGTCTCTTGGACAAGATCGCCAAGGATATCTTTGTGGTGGAGAACAAGACGTGTACCAGATGGGACGGTACCATCACGGAGTACAAGAACAAGTTGGCCAAGAACGTGGTGTTGTGAGCAGTTTGATACTATTTATACATTGGTTGGTGATATCAGTTCGCATGTGGTGTTTATAAATGTTGTTTCGCTTTTGCTAACAATTATACTGTAGCTTCAGAACAAAAACATGTGTATAAACATTTAGGCAAAGTAACTCTTCCATAACACACCTTCAAGGTCTGCCAATTGGTCCTCTGTGAATGAGTAACGGTCAATGTGCCATGTATCAGCTCTCAACTTCTTGAAGTCACTCAAAATGTCCTTGGCAGCCTTACCGGGCAACCCAGACAATGCAGCAGCTCTGGCCAAGAGCACAACATCTCCTGGCAACCACTCAGGTGGCGGAGATGTGTAAGGGTATGCAGAAACCAAGGCACCCAACCCAATGGTTGCCCCGTGCAACTTGATCATCTTCTCAGCGGTGATGTTCTTGGCTCTTGGCTTCATCTTGTTCAAGATCTTCTTGTACTTCTCGATGAACGGAGACACACTTTCAAGATCTCTGGTGTTGTGGATAATTCCACTCAACACCTCTGCTGCGGCTCCTCTCACTTCGACCGAGCTGTGGAACAACAACTGATCAATCTTCTTGATCATCAAAATCTTCTCGTCCGCGCTTAACAACAACAACTGGCGGTCAAAGAACCCTTGGATGAAGCCCAACTGGTACAAAAGTTGGTGTACCGTCGTATACTCAGCAGTGACCACGGGCAACAGCTGCTTGATGTTCTCTGGTCTGCAGAAGATGATTGAACTCAACTTCTTGATGAAACCTTCAAGACGAATGTTACCAAGCTTGCACAACTCTCTGTTGGCAGCGAGCTTCATGATGAACGGCATGATGTAGTCAGCCATGTACTTGACCAACAACTGTGACAGCGGAGTGGTGTACATCACACCCAAGAAGTCCAACAACATGGTACAGCGGTAGTAGTACTCGGAGTGGATGAGGTCCTGGACCGGAATATCAGCAATCTGCAAGCGGGCCTTCTCAGTGTTCTCGAACATGTTGATTGCCAAGGTCTCAATGCACTCAGGCACCTGATCCAAGTACGAGGAACCCAACTCTGAGGCTTGGTTAGCTTTGATGAAAGCATCGCAATTGTCGTAGGACTCATTCTGGAAGCAGTAGTTCAACATCGCCATCAACGACGACAGCTCCGATCTGACAGCCTGGTAAGGGTGTGTGAAGACGATATCCTCCAAAACCTTCTCTGGCTCAGGGAACTGCCAGCCCAAGTTAACCATGTAAGATCTGGCAAAGGCAATGCGGGCAGATTGGACAAAGGCCTGGTCGGAGTTGATGTCGACAAAGTCCTTAATATCAGTGAGTCTCCTGTGCAACACCTCCATTCTTCTGAAGTCGACACGAGTAGTCAACCACCACGAGACAAGCTTCCAAACATCCTTTGCATCAGGTGTCAAGTCCTTAGTCAAAGCCTGGTCCAAGAATGGACCCAAGAAGGCGTCCCTCAACTCAATGTCCTCTGGCCTTGTGTGCTTGCTGGCCAGGAAGAGGGCACAGACAATTTCAGCAGCTAAGATCACACTGGCCTTGTCATCCTTGTCGTACATCTCAGTCAAGATCTCAAGAATCTCCTTGTAGGTGATGGCAACCAAACCTCTGGAGTGCATGTTGATGATGGACGACAACAAGTAAACCTCAGACGTCTGGAACACCGACGTACCCTCGTTGTCAGATGTGAGAGCCTTCAACAAACTGAGCAACCAGTCCTTCGTGATTAACGCACCACATGTTCTCAACAAAGCCTCATCCTCAGCACTGAGTTTGACAACATCATACGACTTCTTGTTGGAAATGGCAAGGAACGACTTACCCCAGAACAACCAGCCGCTAAAGAATCTTCCGTCAGCGTACCACTGTGGGTTTTCAAAGTTCATCATCTCTGCCTTGAAGGTATCAAAATAGTGACCAGATGTAGGAACCTCCACCAATTCTGCCCTTGACGTCTTGTTTTTGAAAGATCCTTCCAAAGAGTAACCGTAGGAGGCAAAGCACATCATGTGGTCAATCAGCTTGGAAAGTGTCTTGATACACAAGCTCATCAAAGATGGGTGGTCCTTCGCCTCTGTGATCATAAGTTGGAAAGCAGCAAGACTGTTACCAAGCTCAAAGTACTCCTGGAGACCGCCCAACAAACCAATGTAGATATACTTCTCGCTCCAGTGCTTCTTAATTGTGATCATGTTGCACACAACCTCTTGGAAATCCGTCAACTGAGAGATGTAGTGTTTTCTTTTCTCATCCTTGGCAGTCCGGACAGCGGAAACCTCCATGTCGATGCACTTATCTGGTGGTCTGAGTGCCGAGTCAACGTACTCGACATTGAACAAAGCCACAGATGATGGAACCTTGATGGTGTACAGAATCGTCAAGATCAAACTCTTCGCCAAGGAGCTGACGTCTGGGTCATCGTTCTTGAGACACTTGTCAAACAACGCCAACACATCCTTCAAATGAGCGTAGTCACTGGTGATCTTATTCGAGATCTTGTTGGCCCGGAAGACATCGAGCAACGCAAAGATACGGTTATGGTCGTTCTCTTCAAGGATACCGTCCGCCTCATCAAGCAACTGACGAATGACAGTCTTGTAAGACCCGATGATCTTTCTCATGGCATCTGTCAATGCGTTCAACGCGTCATAACCAACATCCTCGTAGGCTGATGTTGAAAGCTTCACCAGGTCAACAATCAAGAGCATGTCCAGCTTGGATGGGAATCTGTTGGTGGAATGCAAAATCACTCTTTGTCTGTGGAACTTCTCAGTACGAGCGGCAAAGCATGTTCTGGTGAACGGTTTCTTATGGTTACCTGCAGCAAGCACCTTCTTCATGAACACGTAGTCAATGAACAACTGATCATCAATGTCGTAGGTGCATTCCTTACCGACGTCGGAGAAGTAGGTCTTCATCAACTGGATGAACCCGAGGTAGAGTCCTGTATTCTCAACCTTCATCTCAGACAAGTGAAGGTAAATCTTGTGCAGGGTTTGTCCGATCATGGTTCTCATCGAGTGGATGTGACCGTAGTCGTGTGACTGCTTCTTCTCCTCCAACGTAGACCCAAAGAAGTAGTTGCAGCCGTAGATCTTCTTCCCGTTGGCAAATGCAATGGCCGGGTTCATGACCGAGGTCACATCATCGCTCACACCAGAAGGAGTCAGGAAGACCGACGATGGCGCCTCTTCCTCAACTGTGGTGATGGTACCATCCATCAGATGATCAACACTGACATCCTTCACAGCCTCACTGTTCAGCTGTGGAACATCCTTCTCCTCTGTAAACTCTGTGGACTCGTTCTTGGAAGCAACAGACTCGATGTCAATGTTCAACTCCTGGTCGTCAGTCTTGGCAGCTCTGAGAGACTTGAGAATCAAAAGTTTCTTTTCCAATGCAGTTCTGTTGAACGTTTCAGATGATTCGCTCGTGAAGTCCGGGTCAAAGAGCATACTCAAACCAGACAAGCAGGCACCCAGGTACTTCATGCACTTTGAGAGTCTGTCAGAAGATGCAAGGCCTGAGAGATCATTCTTGCTCAACAAGTCCTCAACGTCAGACAAAACATGGATCACCAGAGTTTCAAAGATCTCAATGGCACAATGAACCTCATCCAAGCCTGGAACAAACCAGTCAAAGGTTGTGTTCACCCGATCCAGTCTCTTCTCCTCGAACTGGAAGGCACCCCAGTTTGAGAGACATTCTTCAATGCTTGGCTCGTCCTTGAAGAGCTTGCAGTCCTCCACCCTGAGATTCGTCAAGTTCTTCAACGTCTTATGGATGATATACGACGTGATCGACGACAATGATGGATCAGTAACGTGAGAGAACAAGTACTTCATGAGCTCCATCACCTCGTCCTTCACCTTCACGGTCTCACCATTAGCAACACTCAAGACTTCACTGGCCACGTTGATGTACATCCAAAGATGGTTGTCCTTCTCAAGGACAGAGTTGTTTCTTTCGGTACCAGCACCGCCTTCAACCTCTTTGTGGATCAACATGATTGTGGCATCTAAGTACCACTTAGTCAAAGACGTGTCTCTCTTTACCATGGCAGCAACGAGGTTGGAGTACATGGCCTCGTTACCAGGAACGTCACTGAACCCGGACATGAGTTTCTCGTAGACAGCCTTGCTGAACGAACGGAAAATCTCCTCAGACATGGATTGCGGAAGGATCAAGATCGTCTGCGTGAGTTTGAAGATGAACTTCTCATTCAAATCTGTCGTTAACAAAAGCATGAAGCGGTCCAAGAATGAGTTCATGATGACAGGGAAAAGCTGCGTGGAAGCCTTGAATGCCTTCAGGGTTGCCTCCTCATCTGGCAAGAACTTCTGACCTGGATTGGCTCTGATGAACTCAACGTGCTCCTGAATGAAGGGTGCTGCAGTGGACTCAAATGAGACAAAATCATCCTCAGTGGTGAGGTCCTTAATGGGAATGATGGAAACGACAGTAACAAATGCGTTGATAGCGTTGTTGGTCAAGGTCATGTCGTTGGTTCCGAGCTTAGTGACGACGAGCTGGAGGATCTGTGTAACGTGAACTCTGTACACTGGCACCAGGACCATGAACCTTACCACCTCAGTGAACTGCTTCAACGACACGACTGGTCTGTGCGTCGAATCAACAAACTGATCAGTCAACGAGTCGTAGACATCAACCAAGATCTTGTCAATGACAACGCTCTGGGCGCCACGGTTGAGGTCAGCCAGGTAACCGATAGCAGACACGTAGTAAGAGGTGTCACTATCTCCCTTGGACTGGGATCCAAGCATTATGATGTCCAAGAACACACCTATGAACTCGTCGTTCATGGCGTCCGTGAAATGCATGTCCCGTGGAAGATCGAACTGTTCGTTGGACTGCTCTTCAACTCTCCTGTGGAACTTCGCAACCACCTTGTGGCAGAAGTCAGCGATCAAATGGGACCAAGGACCCGAGTTTGATGGATGCACATAGGTCTCCAAGGAGTCAACCATGGTCTTCATCAACTTGAGGAAGTCTGGGAAGTTATGTGGTGTAACGGAGTAGGTCAAAAGCGATGTGATCTGGGCATATGATCTCTTGAAGTGATCTTGTCTCAAGTTACCCAACACTCTGTGCATGATGTACTCCATCTGTCCTTGTGTGAAGACTCCAAACTTCTTCGATCTGATTGGGTCGGTGTTACCTGCCTTGGCCAACATGTAAGCCCTGGATGCGACTCGAGAAAGGAAATGGATGACGTTGGCTTCACAGTAGCCGGCCTTCTGTGGACGTGTGTTGGTCCAGAAATGCATGATGGGTGAGATGTAGTCTGTGATGCATGCACCTTCTTCAAAGAGCATAGGCATTGTGTGGGTGCAAATTTGCAAGGAGATGTAGCCGGTGGTGATGGAGTACCTCTGCATGGACCAATCAAAGATCTCCGCCATGGACTCTGGCTTGAAGTACGAGCTGGCAAACAAAGCAAGTTTGAGAACTTCGAGGAACGTCTTCTTATCACTCTCACTCTCAATGGGGTTGTAGACTTCAAATGTCGGATCCAGCGTTGGATAGAAGTTGAGGTAGAAGCTGAGAAGCATCTGGTGATCAAGCTCCAAAAGCTTCAACTCTTGAAGGTCATCACGGTGAGAACTCACGAGATCAACAAACATCTCCACAAACATCTTTCTGTTGATGCTCTGACCCTCTGAGAGAGCCAATGCGTAGTACACTTTGGCCAATCCAGCTCTCAAGGTCAATGGTATCTCAAACTTCATCTTTAAACAACTGCGAAGCTCATTGGTCCAATGGTTCACACTGATGATAGTTGCTGATCTTGGAAGAGCCTTACCAATAACACCTGACGATCTGACTTCCATGTCTTCTTCATCACCTCCAGCGGTGTCCAGTGGGTCATCAGTATCAAAGGAGAGCATGTCAGCGTTGAACAGGTCTGTGTCCAATGCGAGAGCAATGTCAGTGTTGACGTTTGCCAAATCCTTTGCAGAGATGTGTACATAGCCCTCGATGTCCATGGACTTGATGGCAATGTACAAGTAGACGACAATGTGGCACAAATGCCGTGCTTGGTCCAAATGAGATTCCAGCGCGTATGGCAACATCTTCTTCAAGTTCACCAGCTCTGGTTCGGACCTGGAGAAGAACCTCGATGTCTTGTCGTGGATGCATCTCAAGTACTCCTCTTCATCCTCTGGGAAGTCCAAGTTGTATCTTCTGAGCCTGTCCTTCAACAACTTCTCGTCTTGTGCGTCCTTCGTAGACAGGGACTTTTGCATGTTCGAAGGATCAGGAGTTCTCGACAGCCCAATCAGCGATGCATTCTGAGGGGGCAGGGAGAAGCCATAGTTGGCAGTGGATGCTGCTCTCTGCAGAGGAGAGCTCGACAGCTCACTGAGTCTGGATGAAGTGGATTGCAGGAGGGGATTCCTCTGTGGAATTGGAGCTGGTAGCTGTCCAGGCGGCATCTTGTCTGTAGTGATATCAACTGTGCCTGGCGGTGGCAATGGCTGATCGACGTGCGGTGTTGCGATATGGAATTGGGGAGCGAGGCGGCAAGCAAGGCAGTTGTGGCAATGGGTTTCTGTAGCGACACAGCGGTATGTGAGCAGAGCAGTTGCGAAAGTGTGAACCCTGAAATTAGCTCCCCAATGGGGTTTGGCCGTCAGCGGCTATTTGAACAGGAGACTCTGCTCCACAAAGACGCGGTGGTGGCGCGCCACCCAGCCGTGGCATCAAACGAGTTCGCGAACAATTCCGCGAAAAACCCGCGAACACGTTCGATGAGCTGTTTCGGCCGAGGCCACCTCAACGCTCAACATTTTGGAAGCCTATGGAACCGTCCACGACCAAGGCCTCGTTCGCTCATCTCCCAGCTCTAGCCCGACACCGCAAGCGATGGGTATCCTCAAGAAGGTCAAATACTACTCCAAGACGGCACTGGCCCTCACAGTTCTCAGTGGCTGCGCCATCTATGGTGTGCTCTGCTCCATTTTCCTCTCCTTGATCGGGAACCGTCATTTGGCACAATGGTCCACTGCCAGAGTGTTCTACCACACTTTCAGCAAGATTCTCGGGATCAGAATCAAACTCATCAACGGTGAGAAGCTTGAAAACCTGCCAGCCATCATTGTCGGCAACCACCAGTCCACACTCGATATTCTCATCCTCGGAAGAGTGTTCCCAAAGGGGTGTACCGTCACATCCAAGAAACAGCTCAAGTGGATCCCATTCTTGGGATGGTTCATGACACTCAGTGGAACGTTCTTCCTTGACCGTTCTAACAGAGAGAAGTCCATTAAGACTTTGAACAAGGCCCTCGAGGAGTTGAAAAGCAAGAAGAGAGGTCTCTACATCTTCCCGGAGGGAACGAGATCTTACGCCCAGAAGCCAATGCTTCTCCCGTTCAAGAAGGGTGCTTTCCACTTGGCCCAGCAGGCGCAGATTCCAATCATTCCAATCGTTGTCTCCAACACCTCCTCGCTCGTGAATGCCAAGACGAATACCTTCGAGACCGGTGAGATCACCATCGAGGTGTTGGACCCAGTGTCCACTGATGGTTTGAAGCCAGAGGACGTCGGTGCCTTCGCAGACAAGATCAGAGAACAGATGCTCAAGGTTGTGGAGAAGTTGGGCTACTCCAAGACGGATGCGGAACTCCTTGTTGATGGGTTGGAGTCTGCGGAGGAGTACGAGGCTGTTCCTAACGATCAAGAACCAGACCTCTCGTCTAAGGCTTCTGAGCCGGAGAGAACTAGCCTTTTGAGCAAGGACTAGATACAAAACTGCTACATATAACTAAATAATACTTGTAATGAACCCACGATTGAACATCTTTTTTCTGAGAGTGTGGTAAGTGACGATGAGATTCCATATATGTACGCGGCGGAGGCTACATTTACAGAACCTTATCTGGCGATGAGGCAATAGGTTCACCCTGCACAAATACATACACTCATATCAACGAGTCCAAGAAGTCCTCATCCTTCTTCAGCTGCGCAGGCGTCATACTCGGTGGCTTTTCCACTTTTGGCCTCACCGGGTTCCGCTTAGGCATCACACTCTCCTTGGGCGTCTCCTTCTTCATATCTTCCCACTCATACTCCTTCTCCGTGCTCTTATATCCAATAGGCTTCCCTCTGGGTAGTGAATCGATGAACTCGTCGTCGTTCAGTTTCTTGGAAGGCAGATCAATCTCCTTGTTCAGATACAGCTTCTTGAAATCAATCTTGTTCACCTCATCGTCCTCCACATCGTCGTGGCCGTGTACCGTGACTTCGTTCTCGTATCTCCAGATATTGGTCGGCACACCAGTAGCAATGGGTTCACCGTCGACGTCGAGCGGTTGTCCGTCTTCGCCAACGCCCTGTGTCGGTGTCTCTCCATTGTCCGTGCCATCGCCCTCTTTCTCCTTCTGTTCGGGCTCCTTCGGAACGACTTTGGCGTAGTTCTTTTTGTGGTGGCGCTTGAGCTTGGTCTTGTCCTGGAACTTCTTCCTGTTCTCCTTCTTGAGATCGTACGACATTGTTTGGTGATGGAAGGATGACAGAGAAGATGAAGATGGGCTGCGGAAAGCTCACAAATTCAGCCCGCGCGCTCGCTTGAACTTTTACCAAAACTTGACAGCCTGTTAACCCACTCACTCATCGCCCCACTCCCCACTGCACCACCGACACCCACACACTCAGCCATGGCACGCACAAAGACCGCACAGGGGCCCATCCTGTCACAACGGGACCGCAAACGTCTTGCGGCAGAGCACAAGATCCAGCAGCAGGCGGAGGAGGAACAGGCTGCCGCAGCTGCTGAGGCCGAAGAGCCAAAACAACGCGAGCTCTTCCCACAGGAGAAGTTCCTCCAGTGGCTTGCTGTGTTCTTCAAGACCACCTTCACCATGGACAGGTTTGTCCAGCTCTCTATCCTGCTGTTTGCCGTGAACCAGGCGTACGTCGCGCTATGGGAGACATACGACAACGAGGACGACATCAACCTGCTCATCTCCACCGCCTGTGGTATCGTGGCGCTCCTCGCCGGTGTGGTGATCTCGTTCAGAGTCAAGTCCAACATCCAGAAGATGACTGGTGCAGACTACGAGTCGCTTCTCCCGCCTTGGAACACGGTGTATCTCATCTTTCTCCCGCTGATGCTCTCCGTGGTGTTCAACAGAGACCTGCTGCTGTACAACACTGCCTTTGTCTCCTCAGTGCTTGATCTCCCATTCGTGGCTAAGATCGCCATCCAGTCATCGATCATCACGTCCAACTCGCAACATGCTAACATCTTGGAGAACTTGCAGTTTGTGCTCATGCACCTCGCGATCCACTACGTCCTTGGCCAGATCTCAGAGTTCAAGTCGCTCGATACCGTGGAGGTTACTCTGTTCAGCACGCTGCTGATGAGTGTCTACCTGATCAAGTCTGATGCCCTCCACTTTGTCATCTTGCAAAGACTGCTCGTCGCTTTCGGTGCAGGTATGGCTGTCGTCTACGGTATCGTCAAGGTGTGGGGGACGAACAACGCCGCCAGAAGTCTTGTGATTGTTGGTGCCTGGACTGCTACTTTTGTTGGTCTTACCCTGCGTCAGTTGAATCCAATCCTTGGTAAGAACGCTGCCCTGTGGTTGATCGAGTACATCTCGTCCTCTCAGACAAGAATCGCTATTGTCTCCGTGTGGCTCGGTTTCCTCGTCCTTCTCATTCCAACCATCTTCTACAACAAGATTGAACTCTCGCACAACATGAGAAGAAAGATCTGGCACTTTGTGATCCTCGCTATTGTCGCATACCCACTCCATGTTGATCCGGAATTTGTCAAGATTGCCCTTTCAGGTGCGTTGGTGCTGTTCCTCGTTGTCGAGATGATCAGATACCTCAAACTCAGTCCATTCGGTGAAGTTCTTGACTCCAATCTCCGCACATTCGCTGACTTCAGAGACGAGAAGGGCCCAATCATCATCTCGTACATCTACCTCATGATTGGTATCACTTTGCCAATTCTGTTCAACGGCTCCGTGGTGGGTCTCGTTGCACTCGGTGTCGGTGACTCTCTCGCTTCCATCATCGGTTCCAACTACGGTGAGATCCACTGGTCCCATTCTCAGAAGACAGTGGAGGGCACAATGACTTTTGTAGTTGCCTCTTTTCTCGTGAGTTCGTTGTTCAAGGCGTTGGGTTGGTTCTTCCAAGACAGATCGTACCATGCTCTTCTGGCTACGGCTACGCTCAGTGGTATCCTCGAGGGAAACAGTGATATGAATGACAACATCATGATCCCAGGGTACATGGCTGTGGTCTTGGAGTGTCTTGTTTGATTTCTGTGGGAAGTGTGCTTTGATAGAGTTACAAATGAAAGAAACGTGTACATATATCGGCTATCGAAATCTGGGTTGTAGCGTTGCCATGGTGGTTATGATCGTCCCATCCTGCACGAGGGTCCATGCCATGTTGTTGGAGATCCATGCGCACACGCGTTATCTCAAGGAAGCACCAGATCAGCGATCTGATCCAATCAGGATGGAGAGAAGCGGCTGCCTCTTGTCTGAGGCGTGTTCACAGGCACACACCTCGAGATCAGATCATCCAGGCAAGGCTCAGGCAACTGGCAAGACAGAGTCTTTTGCTTTCCCAGCTGCTTCTCCAGGAGTGTAGTATGTACAGAACATACCGCACGAAGCACGGATGCTGCCCAGACACGGGAACCCACAGCCCACAGCCTGAACTGTGTAAAAATAGCGGCCTCGAAGGCTCTGGCTCGTCTCAAGCTCGCAAGAGCAGAACAATTTACAAAGGCCACCCTCACAGGCACGCTCTTGATCCTCCTCGTCTCGCCTATGAATCGATCTTCTGGATCTCTGATCCCCTGCCAAACTGCCGTTTTCGAGCAAAAGCGCAGCCCCGAAAACAGATCCACCGCCCGGCCGTCCGCATTCGGCAAAAGGTAAACAAACCCAGGAATAGCAGCCCGCGCTGCCTCTGGTGCCCGGCTCCCGGGGCTGTTTGCGTTTTGACGGGGGGAAGCGCTGGTTAAGCGAGTGTTGACACTGGGCATTCCACAGAGCGGTTGCACTCCTCTCCATCGCTGCCACTCATCCACGAGCTCCTGTCCGTCCACGGCCCCGATCCTGCACCGCAACAGCAGATCCCTCATCCAAAGGACCCCACCGAGGCGTTGTTGTGTTTAGGCGAGTCTGCATTTTAGCACCACTTCCTCCGGCAGCTCCCAGCCATACCCACAACAAAATTTCACGCTTATCCTCCACCGACTGCTGATCCTCAAATACACCTCGAATTCCAACCGCCCTTCCCTCGAACAACATGTCCTACAGGACTCACAAGAGACGCCCCACCTCCATCGCCACGGACGAGATCCTCAGAGCTTCGGCGGCTAACATGTACGTCACACGGGATGGCCATGTTCTCCAATCATCGATGGTGAAACACGGATCGCCCTCGAGGAGAAAGCTCACCGGCTCCACATCACAGGTGAGATTCTCTCTCCCAGCTGACAATGACGACGATGACGACGACCAACGCAGCGACCAGAGCAGCGACTACTCTGACGACTCCTTCCTCAGCGAAGACGACTGGGAAGACATGGAAGAGAACGAGGAAAGCAACACCATCAAGAGACGACACACTGTGGACGACAGCTTCGATCGCAAGCAGGTTGTCAACATGAAGACGAAAACAGTGATGGAGCCTCCCAGAGGCCGTTCCTCCAGACCGACGGACCGTGTTTCAGTTGCAACATCGATGAGAGAGCTCGTGTCCACGAGTCCAGACAGATCCAAGTTGTTCGTGCGACCAAACTCTGAGTTGAACAATCTTCTCATCCCGATTCCAGTCGAGGCCAAGCTCCCTCCTCCACTCTCACCAAGGAACAAGACCAAACAACGACCATTGTCCCTGATCTATAACGGGTCAGACTACGAGCCACTAGACCAGGGCTTTGTCACAGGCGCCTACATCTCACGAAAGCTCAAGTTGAACTACACGGATGTCCCAGAGTCACCACAAATGCCACCGGTG
>JAJMKQ010000082.1:0-14025 GCA_030569395.1 Petasospora rhodanensis
CAATGCTGCCCCGAACCGTCCTCCCACCACCCACGACCGCCATGGCCACGCTCACGATGACCTCCAACCCACAACAGCAGCAGCCCGCCAGACTCACGCTCCATGAAACAGTCTCCCGCAAGTTCGACAAGACGCCTGACGGCCAGATCTTCACGCGAGACCTCAAGACCATCTTCTCCCTCATGGTGATCTGCCTGGATCTCCAGGAGAAGCCACGGGCCAAGTCCTCGAAGCTGTTCCTGCCCTCGAAGCACACACCGTTCGCCTTCTCGGTCAGCGACGCCGTGGCAGCCATGGCCCACCTCTCGCTCAACATCGAGTCCTCAGCCACCAGCACCACTGTGTCCTACGCAATCAAGCCAGACCTCGCCCACACATTGCTCAAGACCTTCATGACCGCCAAACTGTTGCACACGCCGCAAGACCGCACGCGGCCCGAGCCCAAGGACAAAGTGCTCCTCCAACCTACGCCCAAGGGCGTCGCCATCGTCCAGAGCTACTGCAAAGTGAACGGACTCAAGCTCAACACCCAGGCCCCACCCATCGTACGCTCAGAGTTCAATTCGATGGATCTTTTCCTCTTCGAACGCTCCTCCGTCACGGGCACCATCATCTACTCCGAGTACTTTGTCCATCTGCTCTTCACACGCTTCCTGGGATCAGCACCGAACGTCTGGAGCCCCACTAACGGGCCCGACGAGATCCCCTCCCTCGAGCACCGTCTGCAGAAGGACGACGAGTTTGATTTCTCCAACTTCCAAAACTTTACGCTCACTGCCATCCAAGCTGCTAACAACACTTTGCCCGGCAACAAAGAAGTCGAGAAGAAGCCCAAGAAGAAAAGAGAGTCTCCACTCGCACACGCCTTCTTCACCAACCCGGACTCGGACTCACACGTCCAGTACTATGTCTCCAGTAAGGGTGTCCGCATGTTTGAGAACCACAAGTTTCAGGGCAACGTCACTGTGAAGTACTGCTTCTCCGCTAAGGCCGGCTGGCAATGGCTCATGGACTGCACCGATATCATGTACCCAGTGGAGGCATCCAACATCTTCTCCCTGTTCTACAAGTATGGCCTCATTGAGCCGATTATCCTCCCGCCATCCACTGCGTCTTCCTCCAAGAAGCACATCGCTCCTTCCAAGACTGCATTCTACGCTCCGTCGAAGAAGGGCTACGCCATTTGCAACTCCACACCGCTCAACGTGGCTTACGGTGACGAGATTATGGCTGGTGCACAGGGTCTCACCTTATCGAACCAGGCCGTTGTCCCGGACAACTCGAGCGGCCACTCCTCTGATGACGAGCGTGACAAGAAGCTGGACTCCTCGCAGATCACCATCAAGACCGTGCTCACGGACCCGGGGCTGAGATACTTGTTCAGACTACACTTGGAGCACGAGTACTGTGCTGAGAACTTGGATGTGTACCTCGAGATCCGCCAGTTCAGCAAGAAGATGACCATCCTGATGAGTCTGATGGAGATGCAGCAGAAGAAGTCCTCTCAGAAGAAGACGCCCTCCGAACGTGCCCTGGTGAGACTGATCAACGAGTGCTTGAGTGTCGCGTACAACGTTTACTCGTCCTACATCGCCATTGGTGCGCCATACCAGCTCAACATTGACCATTTGCTCAGGGAGAAGGTCACCGAGGCCGTGTTGCACGCCACGTCTCCGCTCAAGGTGAGGTTCGATGAGATCTCGAGACCGATCTCCATCTCCATGCCCGACTCTCCGCAGAAGGCCCATCTGCGTCAGACTAAAGCCGTGGAGCTCCCTCCAGCCACCAAAGTGTCTCCAACACCTTCACAACAAACGGTCAAGTCTCCGAGAATGATGAATAACAAGAACCTGAGCATCGAGATCCCTTCGCATGACATTACTCCACAGCCCGTCTCCACGCCTACACCGGAGGAACTCAACCGGTCCTTGGCCCTTCTCCATAAGCTCTTCCCGCTCTTTGACCAAGTGGGGAAGCAGATCCTCAAGATGCTCGAGTTTGACTCCTTCCCGAAGTTCCTCGCCTCTGACACACTGAGAGGCGCCGTGCAGGCCACTAGATCTTAATCCTAATACAAACTTTTCATCAATGACGTTTAATTTACAGAGCGGTAATCTAAGCAACCAGCGGCTCCAACGTGGTACCCTTCTTGATGGTGGCCCAGCCAATCAGACGCCAATGCTTCTCGATACGTCTCGAGAGGGCAATCTTCTCATTCACTTCTGTGCATGCTGGTGATGTGAGCTGGAGTCTAGCCATATCAGCCTTGACGGCAACGACACGGGCACCTGTGGCTGTAGAACCAATGTTCACCATCAACACTTCGTTCGTTTCGAGCTTGCGCACCTTGGCCTGCTTGGACCCTTCGGTCTTGACACCGAGCAGACGACGGAGGAGGAAGTAGTTGATCTCAATGTCGGTGTAGATCGATGGGAGGTGGCCCTTGGCACCGACAACTTGTCCCACGAGACGGTCGGCACGACACAGCGTTGGGTCAACCTTCGTACCCACACCGATGAGTCCACCTGGCACGGCAAACTTGAGGTCGTTGTGCTCGGCAAACAGCGAGACAATCTTGGAGAAGATCGGCTTGCACTGGATCTTACCGTTGTCATCCTTCGTCACGATACCTGGACGGATCTCAATCTCGTCGCCGAGCTTGAACACACCGGTGAGGATCGAACCACCGGCAACACCACCTTTCAAGTCGTCGATTTCGGCACCTGGCTTGTTCACGTCAAAGGAACGGATCACAATCAAGCGTGGCGAGGCGGAGAAGTCACGAGGAGGCACTGGAATGGTCTTCACGATGAACTCGTTCACGGCATCAATGTTGTACTTGAGCTGGGCGGAGATTGGCACGATTGGCGCGCCGTCGGCAATGGTACCACGGATGAACTTGAGAATGGACTTCTGGTGCTCGAGGGCAGAGTCCGGACGCATCAGATCAACCTTGTTCTGCAGGATGATCACGTGCTTGAGCTTCATGATCTCGATGGCGGCCAAGTGCTCAGAGGTCTGTGGCTGTGGACATGACTCGTTACCGGCAATCAAGAGCAAGGCGGCATCCATCACCGCGGCACCGGAAAGCATCGTACTCATGAGGATATCGTGCCCCGGGCAGTCCACGAAGGAGACGTGGCGCACGAGGTTGTAGCGGGCGTCAGAGCCTGGAACCTCACTCATCGGATGGATCTCTCTGTCCGAGGAGAAGGATTTGTAACGGGCAGTCTCTGGAACGTTCTCGTCATCGAGCTTGTAAATCTTTGCGTTGGCGTAACCGAGCTTGATGGTAATGTTACGCTCGAGCTCGTCTTTGAAACGCACTGTCTGGACACCAGAAATAGCCTTCACCACGGTGGACTTACCGTGGGCGACGTGGCCGATGGTTCCGATGTTGATGGTGGCCTGTCTGTTGATGATCTCTGGCGAGAGCGGCGTGAGCTTGGAGAAGTCCGGGTTCTCTGGCTGCTCTGGGAGACCGCCACCAGCCTCGAACTCGCGCTGGCGCTTCTCGGCCTCGTCCTTCTCGTCCATCACGGCGAAGCTGACGCTCTTCTTGCCCTGCTCTGGCTCTGCACCATCCTCGGCGTCAGACTCCTCGTTGTTCTGGAGCTCGGCCGCCTCGTGCTCGTACACAATCTCGTGCTCCTCCTCCGGCTCGGTGTTGCCGAGGTTGCCGTTGATGACGATCGATGGCTCCTGGGCCTGCAAGTCGTCGGACATGTCTGCTGTGTTCTATTGGTCTTCAGAGTAGAAGTTGATGAGGCCCCCTTCGCAAGTTGGACTCTTTTCTCGCGCCCAACGCTGAAAAAAAACTGGTGGTAGGGCCACGACGCTGGGAAACATTCGCGAAAGTTGTTTACGTCAGCACTTAGTCAGCGAAACCAGCGCGATCGCCAGCGGAGGGAGGACGCGTCAAACAAACAAACGCGTCTGGGTGGTGCCCTTTGTCAATTACCCAGCGGCAAGAGGGAAAAGACAAGGAGACCATGGAACAACCCGTCGTGCTACCCATCAGACTGCAGCCGTCGAATCTCCGACCACTCGCCTACCGCATTCTTTCAAAGAAACACGGTCTCAACATCAAATCCGATGCCCTGAAACAACTGGCCGATTACATTGGGCCCAAGTTTGGTAATGAGTGGAAGGGCGCCAAGTGCCAGATGTTCCTGGAAGAAGTGGCGAAGTTGTGGAAGGAACAGGAGCGTGGGATCTTCCTCGATGCCGAGGGGTTGGGCGAGGTGTTGAAGGAGCTTGATGCCCTTGAGACCAAGTCCATCTCTGAGACGAAGCAGGTGAGCATGGATGCGTTGTTGAAGAAGAAGGAGAAGGAGCAACCAGTGGAGCCGATTGAGGTGGATGTGGATACACCTATGAGTGACGATGAGCGCATGACTGTGGAACCAACGAGCCCAGCGACGAGCGTGACACCGCCACCGATGAGAGAGGCGTTCGATTGGAGGGAGTACTTCAAGTTGATCAGTGCGTTTGAACAGCCGTTGTTCGACTATGATGGACAGAGGAAGCAATACACCGTGTCACGGGCTACTGAATCCGGGTTTGGAGGTGCGAGTGTGGAGAGTGCCGTCAACTTGTACAGAAGACGGTACTTCATCGTGAGAGATCGACTTCTCAGAAACGAGAACTTCCAAACCGGAGTGGTGAACCAGTTCACGAGTTTCAACATGAGTGATACCAATGGGAGCATTACACAGATCAAGAACCTTCTGGGGAGAAACAACCAACAGTTCCTCCTCTTGGGTATGCTCAACCACATCAACGGTGAATGGCTTTTGGAGGATCACTCGGATACGATCAAACTCAACTTGGACCAGGCTGAACCCACGGAGGGGATGTACTACACACAGGGCAACATTGTGCTTTGTGATGGTGTTTACTCCGGTGGAGTCTTCTTTGTCACCTCGATGGGTCATCCACCAGCAGAGAAGAGACAGGAGACCATTGCGGCCTCCGGGAACATTGACTTCTTGGGGATCCATGCCAACATGAGAATCGACAGGGAATTACAAACACGGTTGAAGCTTCTGGAGAGAGAATACGACCATCGGATTGTTGTGCTTGGAGGCGATTGCTTCTTGGATGATATGAGAACGTTGGACGCAGTGGACAAGCTCTTGACCAAGTTGAGCGAGGATGAACACGACTTGCCCATCACCGTGGTCTTCAACGGCTCCTTCTGCTCTGTCCCGCTTTCTTCGGCAGAGTACAAGTCCCTCTTTGACTCCCTTGCCGAGGTGTTTGAGAAGCATCCGATCATTGCTGGTAACGTATCCGTGGTGTTCATCCCAGGAGAGAACGACCACTGGCTCACACCTGTCTGGCCCAAGCAGAAGATCCCCAAGTTGTTCGGTAACAGGCTCAGCAGGGTGTTGAGATCCGTTCAGTGGGCCTCGAACCCAACGAGAATGGTTTATTTATCACAGGAGGTTGTCATTGCCCGAGACGACATCGGGTCCAGATTCAGAAGAAACAGCGTCGAGTTCCCATACTTGCGCGAGAAGCATACACATTTGGAAGGGGAGGAAGACCTGAGATCCACAATTGACAGGATTGAGAGTCTCCCTGCTCGTGTCTCCGAAGCGAGAAAACTCGTCAAGACCATCTTGGACCAGGGCCATCTCTCGCCATTCACCAAGAACTTGAAGCCCGTCGTGTGGCATTTGGACCATACGCTACAGTTGTCGCCACTGCCGAGTGTGCTCATCATGACAGACACGAGTTCCCCGGCGTTCGATGTCACGTATCACGGTTGTAAGTGCTTGAACCCCGGATCGTTCGCACAGAAGAGGAAGTTGAACTACATCGAGTACGGCATGACTTCGAAGAGAGCAGAGATGAAGGAGTTGTACTTTTAATTTAATACGGCCACTTTTTGATCTTGGCAGACACCTCCACTGGGAGACAGTAGATCGGATCCACGGGTTCGAGGTCCTCCTTGCCCATCAGACTGAGCCCAGCAATGCCAAAGAGCGTGTGGAAGACGTCCACTTGGTGGTCTGGACGGTCGGAGATTCCGCCTGTGACCTCGTCCTGGGACTCGAGAATGAAGTTTGTGAGCTTGTCGTAGTCGATCCAGTGGAGTTTGTCGATGATTGCCAGGGAGGAGAGCACCCACCAGGAGTAGCACACGTCGGGCAACTTCCCCGGACGGCCATTGAGCCCACCATTCTCCAACTGGCGCTCACTCAGCCACCAGCCCGTGAGTTCCCTGTCCACGAGATCCAGTCTATTGCAGATGGCGAGCACTCCGAGACAGGTGAACACCTGTGCAGCGTGCGACTCGGCTCCAGGACCCAGGCCGTACCCACCGTCAAAGTTGACACAGGACTGGACAAACGCCACTGCGCCCTCCACCACGGTCTCATTGAGCGCCTCGAGGATCGCCAGTGATTGGATGGCAGTGTACACGAACCGAGTGTCCACCTCGCCGAATCTGTCGCCCTGGAAGGCGCCATTGTCGAGTCTGTTGGCCATGATGAATCCCACAACCTTCTCCCTATCCACCGCGTCGAGTCTATCGTAGATCAAGAGGATTTGAAGTGCGGAGAGTGTGCTCAGCAGATGTGAATCATGGCCAGGGAACGCACCAAACCCACCGTCCTCTGCGTTCCAGCAGCTCTGGACGAACTTGACGACATCCGCCTCGACGAACGTGTCCTTCGCACGCAGCAGCGCCAGCGCCGTCAGCCCCCAGTACGTCCCGTTGAGCCGGAGGTGCTCGGTCAGGTGGTACGCGAGGTCTCTGTGGGCGGTGTCCAGCGTGCGGATGTACTCGATGTGTTTCTCGCGGAGGAAGCGCATTGGTTGTTGTGTGCTGGTGATGTTTGGTGGTGGGCGGGGAACAGTTTGGCGCAAATTTATCCGCGATGGAGTTTATCCACAACCAAACAACCAACGACAACAACACAGCGCAACGATGACATCTCTGGACGACATTCGCGTGGACAACGAGCACGAGAGCAACGGAGTCAATGTCGGTGACTTCCTGGTACAGCTCGAGACGAAGAGGCAGCAGAACGCGCAGCTCGTGCCCACGGACGACAATGAGGTGAAGAACATGCTCCGGATGTTGGATGAGCCCATCACGCTTTTCGGAGAGGACAAGGGCGACAGAAGGGACAGACTCGTGAAGATCGTTGTGGAGAGACAGATTGACGTCCAGAGTCTACTGGGAGACCAGGATGAGGAGATGGAAGACGAGAGTGACGAAGAAGAGGAGTTCTACACACACATCTCCGAAGAGCTCCTGGCTGCACGCAAGTTCATCACCACAGACTCTCTGGAAAGGGCACAGGTACGATTGGCCAAGCTCGCTGAACGCTCCAAAGTCACAGCCACGAAGCAGCTGCTCCAACGACGCGCCAACAACGACAGATACAAAACGTACGAGCTCTCCGGGTCGCAGATGGTGAGCACCCGCCCCACATCCACAGTGGCGATCAACTCCCTGGACAAGACACAGATCCTCACAGGTTCGTGGTCTGGAGAGATCAAGCTCGTGAACAAGGAGAACTTGGAGATCACAAAGGAGTTCACGCCACAAGATGGCAAGATTGGCGGGTTGGACTGGTCGCCTACAGATCCATCGTTGTTCATCGCCTCATCGGACACTCTCTCACTCTACAACACTTCATCAGAAACCCCTGTATCCACATACACAGGACACACGAGTCGCATTGTCCGCTCAAGATTCCATCCATCGGGGAAGTACATCGCCTCTGCCTCGTTCGACCATACATGGCGCCTGTGGGATGTCGAAACCACACAAGAACTCCAACTTCAAGAGGGTCACTCCAAAGAAGTGTACACTCTCCAATTCCACCCAGACGGTTCACTCATCGCCAGTGCTGGTCTCGATGCCATTGGCCATATCTGGGACCTGAGACTCGGCAAGTCCATCTTTGTCCTCAACGGACACGTCAAACCGATCTATGGCCTCGATTGGAGGGATAACGGTGTACACCTAGCCACGGGCGCTGCAGATGGACTCATCAAGATCTGGGACATGAGAATGACACAGGAGGTGGAGAGCATCCCGGCGCATACCAAGATTGTGAGCGAGTGTAAGTTCTCCGGTGATCATCTCGTGTCGAGTTCGTACGATGGGACGGTGAAGGTGTACAGTGCCGATAACTGGATCACTCTCAACACGCTCCAGGGACACGCGGATAAGGTTATGGGTGTTGATGTGTGTGAGGAGTACATTGTGAGTGTGGGATGGGATAGATCCTTGAAGTTGTGGACCACCGATCAGTTGGCCATTGAGAAGTGATAAGTACTACACTGGATTTGGACGAATCTCTATACTTGTATTCATTAGCTCCAAAAAAATCAAAAACTGGGTAAAAAAGTTAGACGTAACCCGTTTGATCTGGTAGTCAAGTTTTCCATGTGTAGCCCGTACACCGAAGTCTTGTAGTCAGAAGCGTCACACGCATACAGACGTGAAAGACAAATGCAGTAAAACCAATCATCAAAAACCCGTGAAACCCAAATCAGATCCATGTAATCCGAAAAAATATCCCATAAAAAACCGTAAAAAGAGCCCTGGACCGTGGTCACATGCAACATAGACACACATTCTCTCAATGATGGAGAGTAGTGTCCTCGTGCCGGTGCCACTGAGTCCTTTCTCGATGCAAATCCCTGTAATCATTACCTTGATGCCATTTTAGTCGTAATCCCCATACTCACCCTTCAGTACTTGACCGGGGTTGGAGAACGGTACATCTTGTATGGACCGTCGTGGTAGTGTGGGTTCTTCTGAGCGTACTGGAAGGCCTCGAGAACAGCCTTCTTGACGTTCTCGAGCGCCTCCTCGTCAATCTGGTAGTGGAAGGCGACTCTCCCACCCATGAGCTTGACGTTGTACTTCTCACCAAACTTGATCAGGACGTCGTCCTTGATGTGGTTGGCCTTGAGGTCGATGAACACAAAGTTGGTGTCCACTGGGGACTCGAGCGCAATCCCGTTCTCGATGCAGAAGTCACCGAGGGCCTTGGCCTTTCTGTGGGACTCTCTGAGCTGGGAGAAGTTCTCGGCAATGGCAACCTGGGCCATCTTGGCCATCATACCGGACTGTCTGATACCACCACCACACTGCTTCTTGAAGTGGTTGGCCTTCTTGATGAATGGAAGCTCACCAACGAGGACGGACCCCATTGGGGCACCCATGGACTTGGACAAACAGATGGAAATGGAGTCAAAGATCTCACCGTACTTGTGTGGCTCGATGTTGGCCTCGGCACAGGCGTTCCAGATTCTGGCACCGTCACAGTGCAACTTGTACCCATTCTCAACACAGAACTGCTTGATTCTCAAGAGCTCCTCGTATGGGTAGATGATACCGTGGAGGGTGTTTTCGAGAGAAATGAGCTTGGTTGGGGCACCGTGGATGTCACCGTCCTCTGGGACAATGTTCTGCTTGATGTCCTCCAAGGTCATGTAGTCACCGTTAGATGGTCTCACTGGAGAAACCATGGCGTTGGACAACATGGCCAACCCGGCAGCCTCGTGGGTGTACACGTGGGCTCTGTAGTCACACAAGATGGAGTATGGTGGCTGGAACAAGTGCGTTCTGATGGCGATCTGGTTCGACAAAGTACCAGAGACACAGTAGAGACCGGCTGGCTTACCGAAGAGTTTGGCAACCTGCTGCTCGAGGGCAATGGTGTCGACATCCTCGTTGTACACCGAGTCACCGATGGAGGCGGTCATGGCGGCCTTGATCATCGACTCGGTTGGAGTGGTGAAGGTGTCACTTCTGAAGTCGTTGCAGGCGGACTTGTATGGTTTCATCTCGGTGGCGGTCATTTTGGGCCAAAGCTGTGTGAAAAGTTGGATGGAGAGGGAGGAGTTGTCAGAAGGATGTGCTGGTGGTCCTGTTGAATGGATGGAGTAGCACAGAGGGAGTGTTGAAGGTTTGTTGCGGGAACAAGTTATCAGGTGAGTCAGAGGGGAAGGGAAAGGGGGAAGAAAGAGATCTCGAGGTGGAGTTTTCAGGGAGAGAGAAAGTCTGCGCTGAGCGTACGGGATTCGGCATCGCCCTCAGCGTGGCCCAACCAGGTGGCACAAAGGCAAAGACACGGCTCCTGAGTGCCGCAGTCAACGCAAAGTCACGGGTTTTTTCTATGAGACTTGGTCTATAAGGTGGTCTGGTGCAACGTCCCTTGCCAGTAGAAGAACCGTTCAAGAATATGCCCTCTATCCCTCATCCAAGGGCTCCCGGAACCTCAAATCTCTGACTCATTGTTTGACGGGTATCGCTGGTGCTATCGCCGTCGCGAGCCTATTTTCCGGTTGGTGCCACACAACGGCGGTGGAAAAAAGCAACGAGAGCTTCCGATTGGGCGGTGTGTTCGGGTGTGGAGTTAGGTGCTTCGCTGGCGAGTCTGAGTGTGACTGCTCTTTTCCCAATGCGGTGGTGTGGTGTGGTGTGGGAGGGTAGAGGTTGTTCTGGAGTGGTGGTGGGGTTGGGAGGGATAAGACGGGCGATCTGGACTTGCAGACGAGGTTTGTGTCAAACCAGTTGCCAGGTTTCCCCCGTCTGCAAAGAAAGGGGTGGAAGTTTATTACCGTTTGGGCTGACTCCGGGAGCGGGTTGACCCGCGCTTGACTCGCGCCATAGTTAACGCGCGAATTTGGTTGACCCGGCGCTGACTCTGGTGTGACTCGGGCTGACTCTGATTGACTCTGCGGTACAGCTGATCGGGTCGGTTGCAGAAACAAGATGTCCGCCATGGGAATCGAACTTGTGCCGCTCTCAGTTAGACACCACTCGGTGCAAAGGGGCCTCGGGCGGGGAAGATCACGACTGCTGCCCTTGTGTTGAGGAGTGGGCGGCACTTTATAAATGCGCAGCTCCCCCTCCTGATGCTCCGTCTGCTCCCAAAGATCTCTGAGACAACCACCAAACAATGCCAGCACGTGAAGTCAAGGGCGAAGAAGCGCTTCCGACGTTGCCCGTCCCCACATTGGACGACACCCTCCGCAAGCTCAGGGCGGCTCTCAAACCGTTGCTCACTCTCGACCAGCTCGCAGAGTTGGACGTCAAGATCCGGCGATTCCGAGAGCACCCAGTCGCAGAGAAGCTCCAGCACCATCTTCACAAGTTCCACAAGAACGAGGAATGCTACTTGGACCACCTCCACCTCGA
This sequence comes from Petasospora rhodanensis, assembly GCA_030569395.1. NCBI lineage: Eukaryota > Fungi > Ascomycota > Saccharomycetes > Phaffomycetales > Wickerhamomycetaceae > Petasospora > Petasospora rhodanensis. The sequence goes on from JAJMKQ010000082.1 coordinate 11,180, forward strand.
CCACATCCTCATTGACCCGCGCGCTCTTCCCCGCAATCCATTCTTGGTGTTGGAGAACGACCCACTCAAGGACTACATCCTCCCTCAAGACCAGACCAACAGGGCGGCAGTGCTCACTCTGTCTGCTTTGAAGTTTGTGAGCTCGTTGAGAACTGGAAAGCTCAGTCCAGACACCACACGCGCCGGCGAACCGCTTACGATGAAGCCCTACTGGAACTTGTTTGGCACAACACGCATCCCAGAGTACGAGTCCATCAAGACCAAAGTGAACACCACATCGGACTATTTGCTCATACTGTCTAAGTCTCAGTTCTACACTTTGAGAGTGCTCGATGAGGAAAACAACATCATCCATACGGCACAAGAGCTCGCTGACCTGTTCAAGTTGATCTCTGACGAGTCGGATGCAGTGGAGAACCCGAACATGACCGCCATTGGATCGGTGACGAGTGATAACTACAAGAACTGGAGGCATGCACGCAAGTTGCTCCAGAGAGACTTCAAGGAGAACATGGACAAGATTGACGCTGCACTCTTTGTGCTAGTGTTGGACCACTCTGAACCCGAAGAGGAGGACGAGGCAATTGCACGCATTATCTCCACTGGCTCGCTCAACATAGACGAGCACGGTATCCAGACCGGGTCCTGTATCTCGAGATGGAATGACAAGTTGCAGATTGTGATTACGAAGAATGCCATTGCCGGTGTGCTCTGGGACTCGTTCTCGCAGGATGGTACGACTGTATTGAGATTCACATCTGACATCTTTGCAGACTCGGTGCTTCGTCTCGCTGATGGTGGGTTCTCTCTTTTCCCCACTGTGAAAGTACCACGTCCAGGCCCGGGCAAGCCCCAGCCTGAGAAGATGGAGTGGGAGCTCGGCTCGGAGTTGCAGACATTCATCCACTTGTCTGAGACCCGGTTGACGGATTTGATCTGCTCGCACCAGACAAACACCAGGGTGTTGAAGTTTGGTCGCAAGTTTGCCCGCAGGCTCGGTGTCAAGGCTGATTCGTTGATCCAGGTGTCCCTCCAGATTGCACACTACTCGTTGTACGGAAAACCGATCTCCACTGTGGAACCGGTGTCTACTCGCCTCTTCCGCAATGCCCGTTCCGAGTTGTTACCGCTCCAGGATGATTCAATCACCAAGACGTGCCAGATCATCATCAGTGACTCGTCACCACGGGATAAGCTAAAGGCGTTCTTGGAGAGTTGTGACAAGCATGCGGAGGCGTTGCAAAAAGCTGCACATGGCGAAGGGTTCGAGAAGCACTTCAAGGCTTTACAGAACGTGTATCTCCAACGTGAAGTGCTCAATGAGATCTCACCGGAGTTTGCCATTGAGGATGAGTGTCCACCTTTGATCTTTGACGATGCGATGCATCCGTTGTTCGTCCCTGAGATGGTTGCCTCGAACTGCGGGAACCCCGCAATGAGATTGTTTGGGTTGACGCCAGCTGTGGCTAATGGGTTTGGCATTGGGTATCTCATCAAAGATGACGTTACGGAGTTTTGTCTCATCTCGCAGTATCGTCAAGGAGAGCGGTTCCTCAACACTTTGGAGTGGGTGTTCCACCAGGTGTCACATATCTGGAAGAAGGAAATTGGCACGAAGAAGACCCCGCACGCATACGAGTTTGACAACTTGGTGAAGAGGGAGAGACGGCACTCGTCCGTGTCCCACGCGATCCAAGTTGAGCGTATGTCCCGGAGCACCACGGTTGGCTCGAGCGAGGATGAGATCGACTTGGCGCTTGGTGGGTATGGCTACTTCGACATTGAGGATTTGACACTCAGATCGACACACCAGTCCCGGAACGGTACTCCACAGGTTTCGCATGCCAACTCGTCAGTGGATCTCTCGCAGTTCTATGAGCAGCAGCCGGCGGCTGAGTTGGATAAGAACTTTGGAAGACGGATCAAGACGTTCCATGAGCGTGTGAGGGATGGGTTTGAGAAGCATAGGGGCACGACAAGCTCGGGAGGGAGTGGCACTGACACGGATAGTCTGGATGGGTTCAGCACCAAGTTCGATGCTAAGTTCGATCGTGGCGAGGTTGGGAAGAAGGTGGATGTGTTCCTGGATGACGATGATGACGAGTGAATGTGTTATTTATTGTATTTATTCTGTCAAGACTGTCGTTTCTTGTGAGAGGAAGTGCTACGTAGATCGGTTGACAGCTGACAGGCCCGGCCCAAACGTTTCGCGAAATCTGCAGCGCGGATCTCCAGCTTCGGGAAATGCTTCGAGATTTGGACTCTCAGATTTGGCGGAGGTTTTGGAGGGGAAGGCGGTGACAGAATTAAACGAAACTCGGGGGTAATGGGGGCGTCAATGAGGATATTGAGCAGAGCCTAACACTTCCAGATTCGCAAAAGTGGAAGGTTCTCAAAAGTGGCCACAAAGTCACAGGATTTTCAAGATGTCAAGCCTTCTTTGCGTCCCTCTCAAAGTTGCAATACTTACTCAAATGCTTCTGATAGAGTCGCATATTGTGGTACTCAACTTTAGCTATCCATAGACCTCTTTTGCGACCACGGTCCTCGCTAATTCCAATTCTGTGACATGTTTTGTCAGAACCCGAATCTCAACAAAGGGGGTTGCCTTTGGTTTTTCTCAGACTTCTGGCTTTTCGCGACACTCCGCCGGAAGAGGGGCCGTGAGAGGTGGGCCGTGGGTGTGGACAGTCCGTACCATCTTCCTCTGTAGTCCATAAGAGCCCCCTTTTGGGGACTATGAACACTCCTGAACACTTCATAACCCGCACAAACCACACCCAACCCACAGAATCCCCGCCCACTGCCCCACGCGCTGGCCCACCCGGAGTTGTGGCCCGGACCGC
>JAJMKQ010000083.1:0-12834 GCA_030569395.1 Petasospora rhodanensis
AGATCTGTACACGCTTGGTTGAGACGAGAAAGTTCTTGGTGGTACTCGCCCAAAGGCTTTTAAGGTCTACGAAACCCTCCTGCATCTTCTTCTGACACGGGAGTGTTTTTTAGTACTGTTCTGGTGATGTTTTCCACGCGGCAAGTGTGATCGGCGAGTGTTTTTGGTTCTCCTAAGAGTGTGCAGCATGGGACCCATATATAAGAGCCTGTTCACCTATCTAACAGGCTTTTAAGTCTTAAAAACCATGTTTTAGAGATTTAGTAAACCCTATGCTATTCTGTAAGACATTCCCGATTTTTAGAGACAGTTTATGTCCCGATTGACCCACACGTTCCCAAGTGGTGCTGGATTTATGTGCGTATTACCCTGCCCGAAGCTCCGCCCGAACCCGATCCTTTCGAAGTTTTCTTCGAGAGCCCAAGATTTGAAACTTGAGAGAAATTTTCGACGACTGAGCTAGAAAGTGTCCCGATTGGGTAATACCAATTACCCTTTTCGGACGTTTTCGGGAGAAATGTTGCCCCTACCAACGAATTTTGCGGAAAATTGCCGAATTCGGTGGTGTATGCTCAGGCCCAGCACTCCATGGCCGGTGGCCGGTAGCAGATGGTGTTCGGGTGTGCGTAGAAGTCGAGCAGCCGTTTGAAAAAGGGCGAGCGGGTGCCGGCAAGGGCGAGGTGGGAGGCAACGACAGCGCTGGCGGAAGACGAGTACGTGCGCAGGATTGATGGAGACATTTCCCAGTGGATGTGCCTGCTCAGCAAGATTCATGGAGCCCTCTAGTGGCTACCGGGCGAGCCGCTGTGTTTCTTTTGGAGGTGGGCGACGAAGCACAGGCCACAAAGACATCGAGCTCAGGCTCTGATGCCAGCGGTGTCAGCGAGACGCCAAAGACGCTCAAGAGGTGGGATTTCTACTCTGGAGGGGGCTTTAAGTGGATTAGTCGCTTTGAACGAAGTGTTTTGGGCTCTCTGTTGGTTTGCCGCTCGGTTAGAGAGGATAACTGTTGTTTACGGAGACAGGAGGGAGCATACGACATCGACTGAAGACGAAGGGAACACGAAAAGATCTATCCAGTGGCTCGAGACCACGATGGATGGCCCTGAGACAACCTCTAAGGCACCAGACCAGTGACAAGTCTTTCTGTGAAAGAGTGCTTCCGCTCAGACTTGTCCCGGCTGAATGCCTACTATCACCGGGCCCACCACCAAGGACACCGGATCCCAGCAACGCGCGTTCTTGAAGAACAGGCAACGACGGAAGCGACTGCGACAAGTTGTGACTCCTACACACAAGCCCCACGGCACACGAACGCCCTCACAACGCACACGAACGCCCTCACGACGCACAAGAGCGTCTGCTCTCGAACACCATGACAGCTGACACCACCAGCAAATCTAGGCACTGACGCCCACCCAAGAAGCTCAGACACCGGACAAGGATGTCCTGTGGGTTCCTTGACATCGAGTTGTGTTATGCATGCGTCTTCCTGGTCAAGCGCCCAACCTCCGTGGACACCATGGCTCATCAAGGAAGTTGGCACCCAACGAGCGATATTTCACGAATCCTGCTCAGAGACAACCAGAAGACCCAGAGACAAGTGGTGAGCAGGAGGATGTGTGGGCCCATCACGGCACCTTGGACAACAACTTTTGTGGCTTGAGTGCGAGTGTTGTTCTTTGCAGAGGTGATTTCGTGCTCCAAAGCGGTGTTGTGATGACGATCAAAGAAACCGGCTTAACTCGACACAGGGTACCTCGATCCACTTGGAAGAAGTCTCTGGAGATGCACACGGCCTTGCCGCGCTGGGGATGTCTCTGAAGGTCTGGTGTGATGGACGATACGCTCTCCGGGCCCAATCTTCTCCCAACTCGTGTCTTCTTGACAACTGCTTTAACGACGATTGTGCACTCTGTGATCTCGGAACAAGCATGTATCTGATCTTGAATGCCACGGTCTCCTCAGTGATGGACCATTGGACTCGTTGTGTCACATCCTCTCCTGTTGTTTGGTGGGACGTTGGTTGCACCTGGTGACTTTGTTTTCGAGAGACTGTGGGAGAGCTCCAGCTCCAGGACATGGGACTTCAACGTGTTTGCTTGTTGAGACGGTGCGGTTTCACTGGCGGTAATTCTGTGCCTCTAAGGATAGGTCAATACACATCACATGACGGTGTATGGCTTCCATCCCGTACCACTTCAATTCTTCTGTTTCTGGGAGAAATGCGTATCTCAGTCCGCTGTCACCAGTTCTGCTGTTCATGGTCCTTGCAGCTCCAAGGCGCTCGATTTTGGCCCCGTTGGACTTGAGATGGTCCTGGAAAGAAGCAGCGGTGCACACTTTTCTTGAAACAGACCTTGACAGAATGGGTGTACATCATACCCTCTTGGCACGTACTAATAGCCGGGCAATGTAGGTTCCAGCTGCGCCCTCATCAGGTTGAGCATGCTCGTGGTGCTTCATCATCCAGACCCTGACTCCGATCTCCCCTTAGCTGGCTTCTTACATCGCATGGGAGGACACCGCCGGTCCCTGCTGGTTGTTGTTGTAGATGTACTTGAGTTGTTGTTGTCGTCGTGGTCGTCGTTGACGTCGTCTGTGGTAGTGCCAGCTGTCCGTTGTTCTTGAGTCCAGAGTCGCTTTCATCGGCCTGTTTACGAACAATTCTGGCAATAAAATATAAAAGCGTTGGACCAAATCCAGCTGTCCATTGAAGTGCAAAAAGTTATAGTTAAATCGATGTTAAAACATGAGTTCAGCTGTCATCAGCTCATTGGTGCTCAGCAGTTCCTCCACACAGGTTTGGAATTCGTCCATTGAGTCATCTTGGTGCTCCACATGCAGGGCATCGCTGATCTTTTTGCCGGTGACCTGATCAAACTCCGATCTCAGGGGACCGTACACAGTCCGAGGTTCCTCACCCTCGGCCCTTGCGTTGTGTTCCGGGCAGTTGTTCCATTGTGTGAGCGACTTCAGCTTGAATTTGTGATTGGAGCTTCTTCAGAACAGTCTCATGCTCGTAGATCTTCTGCTCAATGAGTCTGATGACGGCCTTTCTGGACATCTTGGTGGTCTGATAATCTGTGGTCTTCTCTGCGTTGAATTTGGCGAGGTGCTCATTCAAAAGCTCCTTGAGTTCCTTAACCTCTTTGGCCACACCTCTCCAATCTGCCATGACACTCTCAGCAGTGGTGGAATTAGCAGCCGAACTTCCAGCTGAGACCTCGTCCTGTTGATCCATGCTCAAACTAGCTGTGATTGAGCTCACTTCCGAGAAAACATCCAATGCAAACTGATCTCGTTGAGAAGATGTTCTGAAATGCCTCAAACCCTCCTGGCGGGTGGTCTGCTCATCTAGCACGCCACTGCTGGCATCAGCAACTTGCTCTTCGGTCTCTTTCATGCCAGAATCCTCCTCAGAGTCTACGTTCGTCTTCCCCTTGACCACTTCGGAGTCATCGTCACGGTCTCCCTCGTATGACCCATAGCCTTCATCCATCGTAATGTCTTGTGAGGTAGTACATGATGAGCATGGGTTTGTGGTGGAATGTGCCAATGGGTGTGTGCAACTTGTTGAACATCGTTCATGTGTCCAGGTAGGCTCCTTGTCTTCTGCAGAGTGTGACTTCTCCTCTTCGGTAATGGCCAACTGCTGCTGGTAGGTATTGACCACTTCGTTGAGATCACCGATCTCTTGCAATAAAAGAGCGTTCTGTGCAACCAAGTCCCTTACCTGTGTTTTCAACTCTTCATTCTCCTCGGCCATTGAAACGAGGCCCACCAGCTGTGGAGACTCAACAACGTGGGACGCATGTTCATCACAATCTGTACCATGACGGGGATATAATGCCATCTTGTCGAGCAAACCCATGTAGTAGTTCAACAGCGCTTCTGTAACTGTGCGGTCAAAAATAGTAGTGGTCATGAGCCTCCGTTGCATTTCCACCTCCTTGCCACAGTCAATATCCTGACACAACTGCATGACCTTGGTCAAATCAAAGGGCCCAAAAGGTTCCTCCTCCTCGTCTTCTTCGTCCGAAATTGTTCCCGTCTGATAGAAGGTTCTCATGCGATCTCTTGATTTGGAAATGAGTTTCGCCGCAGGGTGGTCTTTTGACATGAAGCGTGATTGCTTTTCGAGGACATTCGTGGTGACACCAGCCTCTATGAGGTCGTCGTAACAAGCGTAAACAACGCGGTCATAGCTGCAAAAGGTTAGTTATAAGAAAAGGTGCAACGCAGAAGGGGGTACTCACACAAGCTCGAGGATATCAAGGAAGTGTCGGCCAACTCGTTTCGGGTATCTTCTCCGGATCAACTGTTGTGTAACCCACAGGTACACGCGCGCAAAGACGCAGCGTTGTAATGAGACCCTTGCAGATGGGCGGTGCTTGGATCTCGCTTGGGCGGTTCCCGCCATCTTGATAGGTGTGGTGGAGGTGTTCGGCGTCGTTGATTTGCTGGATGTAAAGAGCCGAGACGCTTTGATCTTTGTTGTGTTTTGCTGATGTTTTGGTTTTGTATCGCTTCCGTTGTGTGGTGGTGTGTAGTGTGCGAAATTACCAGCAGCATTCACGTGACCTCGATTACTAAGCATTTTTCGCGGCCGCCGAGCAACACGCTAACACTATTGTCAGGCTGGATGCCTCCTATCACCAGGCCCACCACGAAGCACACGACCTCCCACTCGAAGGCCCAGCAACGGTTGCACAGATGACTACAACAACGTGAGATGCCTACACACGTATACCCATCTCGAAGTGGGCACACCATGGCCCTCACAACGCACAAGAGCACCTGCTCTCGAACACGGTGACAACCGACTCCACGCACAATCCAGACTCGTACGGCCACCCAAGAAGCTCAGACATGGTGTCCTGTTTCTTGTAACACGGAAAGAGCTGACCAGAGTGTGGCTGCAGGCGAGGTAAGTAGGTACGAGTAGTCATTGTTATATCCGCCATCTTGCACGTCCGATACCTGATCGCCTCTTGAGCTACACACCTCAGGTTGAAGTGGATATCAAATGAATAGTAGCTAATTGAACAGATAATTATGTAGCCGACTTTGCGTCCATGCAGGGTTTTTTTTTTCTGGTAAAACAAATGATGATGAATAACTCGCTCCTTCTCCTCCTGAGCTCTTTTTACTTCTTGGTGGCACCAGCTCTGTTGTGCTGCATATGACTCTGGACCAAGTGGCCAGCGGCCAAGGCCGAACACAACGATAACTCACCAGCGAGAACAAGGGAAGCCACAATCTTGGCCAATTGGCGGGCGTTCTCGCCTGGAACGGTGGCCGGACCACGAACACCTAGTAACTCCAACATGGCACCTTGTGGCTCCAAGATAGTACCGCCACCAATCGTACCAACCTCAATGGAAGGCATCGACACGGAGATTTTCAGATCACCTTCCTCAGTCTCTCTCATCAATGTGATACAGTTCGAAGACTCCACATTCTGTGCTGGATCCTGACCGAGAGCCAAGTACAAAGCTGTCAACAAGTTGGAAGCCTGAGCGTTGAACCCACCAACGGAACCAGCCATGGCGGAACCAATCAAGTTCTTGTTGATGTTCAAGTCGACCAAAGCCTTGACGTTAGACTTCAACACCTTCTCCACGGCGTCCTTTGGCACGATGGCCTCGGCAACAACACTCTTGCCACGACCTTCAATCCAATTTATAGCAGCTGGTTTCTTGTCTGTACAGTAGTTACCAGACACAGACACGATGCTCATGTCTTCCCAGCCAAGCTCCTCGACCATCTGCTTCAACGAGAACTCAACACCCTTGGAGATCATGTTCATGCCCATAGCATCACCGGTGGTAGTTCTGAAGCGAATGAAGAGCAAGTCACCAGCCATAGCCGTCTGGATGTGTTGCAAACGGGCAAATCTGGAAGTAGAGTTGAAAGCCTTCTTGATAGCGTTCTGGCCCTCCTCAGAATCCAACCAAATCTTACAAGCACCAGCTCTAGCCAAAGATGGGAAACGAACACATGGACCACGAGTCATACCGTCCTTTGTCAACACAGTGGTGACACCGCCACCCAGGTTGATAGCCTTACAACCACGCATGGCAGAGGCAACAAGACAACCCTCAGTAGTAGCCATTGGGATGTGGTATGGCTTGGAATCAATTATCAATGGACCGGCAATACCAACTGGAAGAGGCATGTAACCAATAACGTTCTCACAACAAGCACCAAAGACACGGTCATAGTCGTAGTGAAGGTATGGCAATCTGTTGGAGGCAAGGACAGGGGCATCGGCCAGCTTGGCAATGGCTTTACGACGAACAGCCACAGCACGGGTGTTGTCACCAAGTTGCTTCTCAAGAGCATAGAGTGGCATCTTGCCGTTTGTGACAAGGGTAATGACTTCTTCGTTCTGCAATGTCTTAGCCTTGCCCTCCTTGGCAATCTCAATGATCTCTTCAAGTGGACGTGGTGGCTGTTCGGACTCAGAGTCAGAGGAGTGGAGAATCTCGGTGGACTTGGTAGCTTCGTCATCCTTTGTTTCAGGAGACTGCACTGGGGAAACTGGGGCTAGCTTGGTGGTTTTCTTCTTGAGCGATGGCTTCTTGAGTTCAATGTCCTTCTCTATGGATGAAGAGTGGATACGAGCAGCGTTGAGCAAGTAAATGTTGATCGAGATGGAGACCGCGAGGGCAAAGAGGACGACCTTGGAGATGTACTTGTCACGAATGGCAACACTGATGTGGGAAACAGTGGCAAGGATCACATTCTCAACCTGAATGGCGAGCTTCTCTGGAAGGAAGAATCTGGTCTTGTGCAAGGCAACAACGACGTTCTTCTTGGAGTCCACTGGCACGTACTGAACGATGGTGTCGTAGAACAAAGAGGACTCGCTGAACTCCAGTGCGCTGTTGAACTCAGACAACCAAGCAGAACCCATGCCTAGGAAGTGCAAACCGGTGAACATGACAATACCGGCAACTTTGGCCAAAGTGACAAGACCGCTGGAGGAAGAGTCGTATGCACCAGTGGAGAAAGAGTTAGACTTCAAAACCTCGTCAACGGTGGTCTCTGTCAAGCCATCCTCTTCGAGAGCCTGCTTGAGCAAGGTGGATCTGTGGATCATGTTGATCTCCAACTTCAAAGAGAGAATGCCAGAGTAGAAAGTGGCAGTGGTGAAAAGATCAAAGATCAAGATCAAAGCGGCAAGAATGCAGAAGTTTCTCAAGCCCTCCAAGTGAGAAGCGTAGACAGAGCAGGCCATGAAGGCAGCCACGACCAGCAAGTGGTCACGCAGGAGTGGAGCACCCTGCTCTTTCAAAGCCTTGTAGATGTTGTTGGAGGAGCCATTCTTTAGCACCTTTTCGGTTAAGAGGATCTTGTGATTGAACCCGATGGTGGCAACAAAGAATGGGAGGCCTTCAGACAGACTCAGAAGGGAGATAGGCAAGTTGAGGAAACGAATGGTGGTGTACAAACCAAAGAGGGCAGCAATCAAAGAGGAAACCAAAGTAGAAAAAGCCAGCCAGAACTTGGAACCGAGTCTTCTCATTCTGACAAACAGCATAATAAAGGTGTAGTACATGGCAATGTAAGCCAAAGTAACCAGTGCGATGTCAAAGGTCTCAGCGCCCTGAATCAACTTCATGACTTTCTCGTAACCTCTCTTGACCAACTCGGAGTACTTTCCAACCTTGGCATGGAAGTTTCTGTAGTGCCAGACGGTACCGTCCTCAGCGGTGATCTCTTTGACACTGGCCATCTCATCCACGTCCGAGTCCTGGGAAACGATGAACTTGAACTCCTCAGAAGATGGCACAGTAGCGCCAGCAACATCTGGGATCTGGTGCTCACCTGCACGGGCAAATTCGAATGGGAGCACGTCAAAGTGCTGGGCGTCGGAAGAGACCTTGGACAGGTCATCGATCTGGACCCAGTTGGCCTGGGAGTCGCCGGCAGCGTGGTAGAAGTAGGTCACGTCGGAAGTGGTGTCATCGTAGCTGAAGCCCTCAGAGATGTAGAGCTGGACGACGTTGAGATAGCAGATGGCTGCTGCTAGAAAGGTGACAACGAGCGTGTGAATCGGATGGCGTGCAGAGAGCTTGCCCACGAGAGCCAACAGCGTAGCGAGGCCTCTGAATGGGGCTTCCAGTACTGAGCTCATCGGCGTGAATGTGTGAAGGGAGGGTTTGGGAAAGAATGGAGAAATGTGCCAATTGGGCGGCGTCCAGCGGGCGGCAAGAGCTGGCGGTGTCGATGAAGAGACAGAGAGGTCCTGTGAGCGATGGGAGAGACCGGGGTCCGCGTGGATCTGTAGCGCTGTGCACACCTTCGGGAGCTTCGAAAGAGGGGAGGGCGGCACGCGTACGAGCAAAAGAGGAGATCGATACGATGTTTCGCGCGCGTCCAACAACTTTTTTCTCGCTCGTTTAGAAACATCCAGATGGGGTAATTACCGCATTCGGAACCCCGTCCGAAAACCGGAAGTGTGTGAAGACTTGTACAGGCCGGGTAAGACCCGGTAGGAGCCACACATGCCCCCGTCGGCCGGAGCACCACGGCGTTGCCGTTGCTTTGTAGTGCAAACATCTGTCAACAACGACAGTTTGCCGGTATTGTTCGGTACCAAGGCGGCTGAATCTTGGCAGACTCAGTTTGATCACAGTCTACTACGCTCTGCCACCACAGGGCCGCGGTCGAACCTGCCCACATTTGTCACGCTGCCCTTGTTTTGTCCATGAAGACCGCTGAAATGGCTGAAGACACCTCGGCCATGTCGGCCAACTCATCAGCCGAGTCGACTCCAGTCACCGCCTCCTCGACTGTGGAGAAACCAAAGAACAGCGAGAGGAACAAGAAACCCAAGAGAAGACCGTTTGCCTGCAAGGTGTGCCACGGACTCAAGGTGAAATGCATACCCTCCGATCCCAAGGTGCTCACCTCGCCTTGTGTGCGGTGTATCAAGGCCAACAGACCCTGTGAGATCGACGCCCCGCGGGGTCGGAAGAAGAAGAGACCAGAGGAGCGTGTGGCAGAACTCGAGCTACGACTTGAACAACTCCAGAACCAGCTCCAACAGACATCCTCGCCAGACTCCAGCACGGGGTCACTTCATCAGAGCTCGCCGAGGGTGCATCTTCATCAAAGTTCCAAGTCATCGGTGCCTCTCTCGCAGAGCCCGCTCGTGAGTGGTCCACCAGCGGCCCAGCGCACAGTGGAATTTGTCAACGAGAACGAGATCTTTGAGCAGCAGCAGAGAACCAGACTCAAGCTCTCCAAGGCCAAGGAGATTGAGGAGCGTTTTGGTCCAGGGAAGCTCCATGCCATCTCCGCTGCTGTCACTGCAGCAAACGAAGTCAGAGTGAGCAGTCTAAAGGAGGAGCCCGTAGACATCATCAACAAGGGCTATATCACTCTTGAAGAGGCACACATCAGGTTCAGTCTCTACCAGAACGATATTTACGAGCAGTACCCTATGGAGAAGATTGAATGTGACTTTGAGACGCTACGAATGAAGCACTCGTTGCTCTTTACCACGCTGATGGCCGTTGCTGGCACGTTCAGACCGACTTCTGCTATCCCGGAGATCCAGACGAACTTGGAACTGGTGAATCTCGCGCAGAAACAGGTGTTGAGAGAGGTGTTGCTGGTTGGCAACAAGAGCATGGAGTTGTTCAAGTCCATACTGCTCTGGACCATTTTCTACAACGTACCGGAGATGTTTCACCACCGTCGATACCATGTGTTCAGTGGTCTCTGCATCTCGATGTGCCATGACCTTGGGTTGACAGGTCGTCCGTATTACGTTGTCCACAAGAATGAAGGAGCGTTCCGTCGCCGGTCGATGGTGCTCGACGAACCACAGAAGGAGGAGTACAGATGCTTGGTGTTGTCAGTGTACTCTTTGACAACGAGTTACATGCTCTTTTTGAGACGGAAGTTGCCTGTGGCCTGGACGCCGTACTTTGAAGAGTGTTTCCAGTTGTTGAAGATGAGCCCAGACAAGAGACATCGCACTGTTGGTGTTTTGGCCAAGCTCACATCGACGATGGAGAAGATTGATGCCTTCCTCAAACCACATGACGACGATCGTCATCCTTTGATCAAACACTTTATCCAGGAGATTGATGCTTTGAAGGACTTTGACACAACGATGGGCCCGAAGGTAATGAAGGCCTACAGCTCGAGTATTGAAGCCTTTTTGTACTCTAAGTTCTCTTCCAAGGAGTTGACGTACAGATGTCTCAACTCCACAATGACTTGCATTGAGAGTTTCTCTGAGATGACGCTGGACGAGATGAACAAGGTGCCGCTGCTCATCTTTGGAAGACTGATGTACTGTTTTGCTCTCTTCTTGAAGACCTGCAACACCTTGAACTACGACTTTGATCTCAACTTTGTCGACCAGTTGTTGGACAAGCTGAAGATGTGCTCTGAGAACTTCAGAAACAACCACATTGTGCTTAAGATCAGGCTGTTGCTCCACTTCTACATGACCACTTTTGCCAAGAACGAAGATGTGTTCAACAGCATCAACGAGGTATCCTCTGCCTACTCCATTGCTAAGACCGTGACAGAGACACAAGCACAAGCACAGGCCCAAGCACCTCCTCCACAAAGACCAGACCTTCACAGTTCATCGTCCGTGCCAAATCTTGGTGCCCTGCTCAACGGTAAGCCACACGCTGCCAACTTGAACGGCAACGGAGACTTACACCATCTGTCGCATCCATTGTCGCACCCAACGCATTCAGACAGTGCTGCGATGACCCATCAATTGCCACTGCCCTCTCTGGGCCAGGCACAGCTCCCACCGTTCAGATCACCATATACACAGGGGTATGCTCCGATGAACATGGATCCATTCAGCAATGGCGTTGTGCCCATCACTACTGGTGTGCTGACGGACCCGAACTCTGATCCGGTGTATCCGCGTATCGACATGCTGAGTGATGCGATGATGAAAGGGTTTGTGGATGTTCCGACGGATTTGCTGAACAGTCAGGAGGATTTCTGGAAGTTGTTTGATTACAAGCAGGACGACCAGTTCTACCTCTGAAGATGGTGTTGTGGTGGCGGGTGTGTTTGTCCATAGATATTCCCAATGTGTAGCTGGAAGGTTAGTGCACAGTTGTATTCTTATTCATGTGCACGAAGGAGACTGGAAAGAGCAATGTAGGCTATGTTACGACGATCCTTCTAAAAGGGTATGTAACGCGTTGTACGATTGCGGACTTGTCCATGGCACGTCCCATTGCATTCCATCGATAAGGCCTGTGTGGTCGATGATCGCATGGATGACGTGGGATTCCGGAGTCGATTACAGGAGTTTAGGCTTTCTGTTTGTGTGTGTGCGGCAGAGTCTCACTCGACGGTTATGTCATGGCGGTGCGCAGTGCGTGAACCTAATGCCGCCCTCGTCGGCGTCCCAGGACAGCGGTTTAACCCTAACTGGTAACCTAATCTGCCCTGGCGCTGGTTTGTGGTGGTCGTTCTTGAGAAAATTCATATCCAACTTCGTTGCTAAAACGGACGGAGCCCTAGAGGTGGGCAGCGCAGGTGGACGTACGCGCGCATGACGCCAGGGGTAGAGGTGGGCGCTGGCATCGCGGACGGACAATCACTACGTACGGTACCTGTTGTTCTTTTCTCGCGAGAGTACGGCCGATTTAGCAGGGTTCTGGGGATCTCTGGGCAGGCTTTAGGTCCTTGCTGTCTGCGTTCCCGGCTTGCTGCGCTGGTTACGGGAGTTTGCACTGGGAGGCAGGGGTTCGCCCCCAGGTGCGGCGGGTTCAGCAGCTTTAGCGAGATCTCATCAGGTAGGATCCGCACGGGGTTGGACAGTGTGGGACGATGCCTGTCCAGGTCCCCTAGTGAGTGTGGTAGTCGAAAGTACTGGCGAGACAGCGTCAGCCTCGTTTGGGGTGAGCGATGGAGGGCTCCTCGTGGACACTGGGTGGACTACTATACACAGCTCTCGCGAGTTGCCCGGTTATGACGAGGGGTGTAAGGGGGAGCCGCAAGCCCACGAGCCGCGATCATCCATCTCACAGCGGGTCGCCTGGTACTTGACACTGCTTCGGGGCGATTTTTGTCTGAGGTGTTTGTGGCTTCTGGAAACAGGAGAGACAGGGATCGTGAGACAAGTGTGAACCGCTATGTCATACAGCTGTGGATGGTTGATCACGGTCCGCTAGGGCCACCGTCTGGCATTTAAGTTTGGGGTTGTTCTTGTAAGGCTCATTTTTGTAAAGTTACCTTGCGACTCTGTGATCTAGCGCGCCGGGTTACCGCCTAAAGCACGCGCACGCCAGGGGAGGGAACCCGCTTCCCTCTTTGGAGAGATCTCGTGGGGAGACTGGTTGTAGATCGAAGGGTCGTGCCACCCGCCGTTGCCGACGTTCGGGAGAGAAGGGTGAAAGCCCTAGAGGAATGTGTGCACGGATCCCTCGCACCATAATTTACCTGTGCCTCAAATTTAGAAACTCGAAGGTGAAGCCTTGTGCGAAGGAGAATGATTGGGGCAGGCAACAACGGGTGCCTTTGTAGTAGTACTTTTGTGTGGCAGCTGGGACATGAGACACCCTCCGCAAAGAGTCGAACGAGGCAGTGCTACGGTGGTGCGTATGTAGATATGATTAGACGCGGGGGTTCGGGTGTGGCATTTCTCGAAGAACGTGTCTTCATGTGCGATCCAGGAACTCTCGTTGTAGATCTCTGAGGGATGAGGGCGACCCGCGCTCTTTCTTGTGGTGTTGGCGGAAAGGGCGGGAGTTGGACGTGGCAGTCCAGTGCCGTCGTAGGGGCTCCCTCTGTCCCACCCAGCAACCCCGGGACCACCTTCCCGCCACC
>JAJMKQ010000084.1:0-12803 GCA_030569395.1 Petasospora rhodanensis
TGATGTCAAACCACTCCTTTCTGGTGAATGGGTCGACGACTCTCTTCTTCTGGCCCTTCTTACCCTTGGACAATCTTTTGTTCTTACCGACAGCCATCTTGGTATTATGTGTTGTGGTCTTCCTTCGTCGTAGGCCTTACCTTCAAAAGGTGTTTGCAGAGTCGTGAAATTTTATTGGGGACGCTCCGCGACGCTCCACCGCCTGCTCCCGCCAAACCGCCCTACAAACCGCGAACGGCGGCCCACACCGGCGAAGAGAATCCGGAAAACATCCGTACATCACTGAGTCGTCTTGGGTTCGCGAACGCCTATATGTTGCGCCAACCAGCTCCTTTGCTAGAAAAAGCAGTCACGACGAAGCGCGAAATATACATCCGTACACCATAATCCTGAACCCCTGTCGGATCGCGTGGCGTACGGTTCGGGTAATTTTCGAGGAGCCGATTGCGTATGAAATGTAAACAAAGAGCAGCGACACAACTTGACGGCGGTAACGCCACCTATTGTATCAGTGACTACAGCCGATAGACTCGTCCGTATCTATCTGATTACATCTACCAATGCCGGCCTTACCACCAGAACCACCACAGCATCTCCAAGAGCCCCGCCATGTGTAAGTTGTCCACGACACCACTCAACCCCACAAATCAAAACACTAACCGCAACCGCGCAGCACGTCGTTCAAGCTCGCCATAATTGGTGACTCCTCTGTTGGAAAGACGTCACTCATGATCAAGTACATCAACAACAAGTATAACGGGACATATACTAAGACACTAGGTGTCAATTACATGGAGAGAATCATCGAGATGGCATCGAGTGATCTCAGAGTAACGATCTATGACATTGGAGGAGAGAGGGAGTTCCAGAATATGCTGCCGCTTGCATCCACAGATGCACAGGGATTCATATTCACATTCGATTTGACAAGGAAGGAAACCTTGCAGAGCTTGAAGAACTGGTACAAGCTGGCCAGAGGGACGAATCGCAGTGCACTCCCGGTGCTTGTCGGTACTAAGTTTGACGAGTTTATCGAGATGCCGGACGATTACCAGAAGGAAGTCCGTGAAGAAAGTATGAAGTATGCCAAGGCTATGAGTTGTGGAGTGGTGTTCACCTCGTCCAGTGAATCCATAAATGTTCAGAAGGTGTTTAAGTTGCTCTTACTCCAATGGTTTGATCTTCCACACGATGAGTTCCAGGAGATCCATGGTGAGGGTGAACCGCTACTAATCTTCAGAGTGGTATGATTCAAACATATAATACACTATTTTGACAACAAGTATACCAACCCGAGGTAGACACAAAGAAAACGGTCAAGAATTACATAAAAAGAAAACAGCGCCTTGATTTTGAAAGTTCGGTAGAAAAAAGAATTAGGCAAGAAAAAAAAAGTGGTAAAAGTCAGGCAAGGTCTGCGAAGTACTTCAGGCCCTGGTCGTTCTTGAAGACAGACGTGATCTCCTCATCAGCGACACTCAGCTTCACCATGGCATTACGGTCTGTCTTCTTGTTGTTCTGGAGCACCAACCCAGACTCCATCAACTCGTTCCATACGTACTCGAATCCCTTCGGTCTGACAATGCAGTCCTGGTAGAGAATTTCGAGCAGGGACTGACCTTCAACGATAAACTTGGACGAATCCTTGGCCGAGCTAGTGGAGATGATCTGCTTCATCTCATCCAACACATCACCGAGCGAATTCTCAGCAAGACCGGACTTACGTTTCTTGGATAAGAGAGCAATTAACAGCAGCTTGGACACGAATGGCAGGTCAGAGATGAAGTTTGCCACTGGTGAGCTCGTAGTCTCGAGAATGGCCCTGTTGATGTGAACGGCACCAACAACGACATCAGTGGTCTTATCCTCGTTGCCCTTCTTAGCGATCTGGACAGCACGCTGGACGATCTTGAGCGCACGTCTGGCATCACCACTGACACCGGCAATCTTCTTCGATGCGAACTTGATGGCATCGTCCTTCAACACCACGCCTGATTGGGCCAGAAGCTCAAATCTGGACTTAATGATAGCGGCCAATTCGACATCCGTGTAACCTGGGAACTGCAATCTCTGGATACCCAATCTGGAAGACGTCTTGTTTGTAAGCACGGTCTCTGGCAAGTTGAGACCGTTGGCTAGTGCAACGACAATGAGCTTGGAGTTCTCGAGTGTGGTCCAGTTGAAGAAGTTGTAAAGCACAGCTGGATGACTGACAGCCATCTGATCAAGCTCATCAAGGAGCAGCACCAACGGCTTATCAGACTTTTGGTTTTGGAAGTACTCCTCGAGCTGAGTGGACAATTGGCTCGTTGGTGGTTTTTGGTCCGGGTTAACTTTACTCCAGAGTGCGGAGTACGCGTCAGTTGGGGTAATGAGTTTCAGACCGTTAATCTCAAAGTAGTCAAACTTGTTGAGGGAACCGTCCTTGGTCTGCTTCCAGAGCTGCTTGACCACCTCGCGGACGGTGAAGGTCTTACCGGTACCAGGAGTACCACTGATGAAGATGGCTGCACCATTCTCCAATTCGATGGCAGGTTCAATGAGAGCGTGGAGCTGGGTGAACTGCTCCTCACGACCAACAAGTGTGAGCTCCTTTTCGTCACTCGTCTTACCATTGACTTCCTTCTTGGCAAATATGAGCGACTTCGGACCCTTGGATTGCTTCTGGTACTTTCTTGGTTTCACACTCTTAGACTTGCGTGTGGTCGTCTCCGTCTTACGGCGGCGAGGGTTAAACTCATCGTCATCGGCAAACAACTCGTCAAAGTCCTCTGAGTCTGAACCTTCGATGTTATCGTCAGAGTTAAACTCCTCGGCACTCACCATGACGACATCGGAGTCTGAGTCGTCGCTGATGTCGACAACCACCTCGGCCATCCCACGCTTTCTTCCTCTTCCCGAGCTAGGTGGTGACTTCTTCGTTGTCTTCTTTGTGGATCTCGAGGAACTTGGCTCGCTCTTGACCTCCTTCTTGACCTTGACCTCTTTTGGTGTGTACTCCTTCTTCTGCTTGTACGGCGGCTTCACAATGAGGTCTTTCAAACGCTGCTCTTCTTCGTCTGGATCAGCTTTCATATTCTTGACGACGGTCTTTATGTTGAAGTCAGCGGAGTAGGTCTCATAGTAGGTGTCGTAACCCTTGCGGCAAATGAACGTGTTGTCCTTGTTAGAATCATCGATGGTGATCTTCTTGAAGTCTGCCTCGGTGAGAACTGTGGCCTTCTCGATAATGTTCTCGACGGCAATGTTCAAGCCAACGCTCGTGAGGAATATTTCCTGCTCGTAGGTGCCATTTGGTGGTTTGGAAACTTCGTCCAAACCAAGAAAACCGAGACCGATAAGATCAACGTAGTTGGCAGTGCCGATTGTCGCCTTCTTCACTATGACAATGACGCGCCCATCCTCGTCCGGATCATTCACGACGAGACAGTCTCCGCTTCTGATAGTGAACCCGTCCTCCTCCCTTTTCAAGATGAGTTTTGATGAACTGGTAGGACCTCCCCTTCTACCGCGTCTGGCGCTGCCAGGGGTCTCTGGGGCTGTGGAAGCGCGTGTTTCGTCCTCTTCGAACTCGAACGACCAGCCCTCAAACTTCTGCTTGTTGGTAGCCATGTCTGCTTTTGTCTCTGTGTCCCTTTGAGTGAGCAATTGCAACTAGGGAAGGCTATTGTTTTGTTTTTGTTGTCCAGCGGACGCGGTGGGTGCCCCGGAGATTCATTTCGCGGAAGGGGCGTGGGCCTACCGGTTGGCCCAGATCCCATGGCAACGCCAACCGCCTCCTGTGGGCCCAGACAGGCTGACCTGTTGCTGTGTTTCAATAGTCGACGTCCGCTGTTCGCCCTCCACTGCCACATCCGCTCCTCTCAGCTCCCACCCACACGCCCCCTCAGTACCCACAGACACCTCCCCCACCGCCCGCACATACGCTGCCTGTTCTGTCTGCCGTCAGCCCCAGCACTCCCACGCCCTAAGCCTCAGCTAAACCGCTTGAAACATCAAGTCATGAAGTTGGGCCTCTCGTCCCTCACGGGACTCTCGAGAGAGAGACGCAACCTTGCCGCCGCTCGACCTGCTCCCTCAAACTCAGTCAAACAGATCGCTAAACGCAGGCTCGTTATGCTCATCACTCTATTCGTGCGGTTCGGTGCGCCATTCATAGCGCTCTCGCTTATCCTCATCATGCTCGCCTCACAAACGATCCGAAAACAGAGCTTTATGCCAGTGGTACGGATCGACACCTCCTCCATGGACCTTTTTTCCGGGCTCTATTCGGTGCTCGGTGACTCCTTCTCGTCCAGTGACGAGGACCTTGGTCAGGGACTCTCCACCTCGGCCATTCTCCTCATGACCAACCTCACCTCCATCCTCATGGCTTCCGTGCCTGATTACACGGAATCCACCTTTTACAGCACCTGTTCCTACACCGCCAACCGCTACAGATACCGGGATGACCACCACCCGGATGCCCAGCAGGTCACACTCGTGGAGTCCTTCGGTGAGGACTCGGGCAGCTACAACTTCACCAACACCACGATCGAGTGTTACGACACCACTCTGTTCGACTACAGAAGCATCCTTTATGACAATGGATTTTACTACATCCTGTCGCTGGCCGACAAGAACCCAGACACTGACTCGAACTACGACGCGTACCAAACAAGCATCAACGACAAGAGCGCCAGTCTGCAAAGAGTCCTACCCACACTTATCTTCGTCCTTCTCGCCAACGCCCTCACGCTGGGGATCTCATACTATTACCACAAGAAGTCGCAGCGGGACGACTCCTGCCAGACCATCAAAATATTGGGACATGCAATGGCGATATGGACGCTCCTTGTCTTCATCGTGGACGCTGTGGCAACGATCTCCATGACGAGGATATTCGTCCAGATTCGACACATGGCGAAGTCAGACTTCCAGACCTTTGGTATCTCGGTGGGACTTGAGCTCGCTTGGTTCGTTCCGATGTGGATCGCTTTGTCTTGTATGCTCGTCACCGCCCTTGGCTGGGTTGGTCCAGTTTGGTGTTCTGCACCCGACGAAGATGGCATTGAAGATGAAGAGGATCAGTTGTTGGCTACCAGAGAGACGTTTAACACTGTCAACACTTTGGAGACCACCACTATCGATGTGAATCCGTTCAGAGAACATTTTGAATCTTTTAGACCAAACAGGCGGGATACTTTGAATGAGAGCTTTGAGCATTCAGGGGAACAACATGTTCAGGGAAGGCACTCCGCAGACTACGAATCTGAGTTTGCTGTTGAGTCTGTCTACACTGTTGATGAAGATCCTGATCCAAGACATACGAAAACTCGTTCGATTCTTTGATACTCTCTGTCCTTGACTAGTGACCGGTTTTCCTTTTGTTTTGATTTTTTTGATTTGCGTCCCCCGGGGCCATCGTTTTTGTGTCACTTTTTTCTGTGCCCATTTCTCTTGAACTCCCAACCTTGCATTTCCACATCACGAACACACGATCCCTACCATATTTTTGACTGCGCAGAACACTAAACACACTCACTATGGACTTCCCCTACTCTGATGACCGCTCGGCCAGTCCCACGAGACAGTACATGGCAGGAAGACCCTTCCCCGGCTTACGCCATCATCTTCCCGAAACACCAGGGACCGCTTCTCCGTCAGACCCTGGCATGTCACAGCAGAGCTCTCCGATAAGCTTCCCTTTCTTGAACAGACCAACTTTCTCCGCTGGTACACCATACAAGACTGCACGTGCTGTCCCACCCACTGGTTTCCTCCGAACTGCTGCCTCATCGGCCCGATTCTTCGAGGATACGATCAGTTCAGTGATGACGGGGGCCACACAAGAAGGCCATCACAACAACAACGCCTCTGTTGATGAGTTCTCTGATCTGAGTGACACTATTCCCACCGGCGAGACTGATGAGAAGAGTCAAGAAGCTGCTGCTGCCGTTGCTGCTGCTGCAACAGGAGTCAGTCCCACTATCGACGAAGTCGTCTCCAACATCTTTAACGAAAAGAAGGATGAAGATCCCAGCTGGAAGAAGCACAACAAGCTAATTGTTGGATCTGTCTTGGTCGTGTTACTTATCTTCCTCGCGTGTGCTATCACTGTGTCCTCTTTCCCTGTGTTCACTTGCAACAATGCTGACTCCGTGTGCCTTGCCCCGTTATCCATCAGACTCACAGACAAGACGGAGTCGGCTAAGACCGCTTTACAAACAGTGAGAGAAGCGTTGAAGGTGTTGACCTACGTTGTCATTGACTTTGGTGACACTCATGGTGATCTTGATCAGATGAACAGCCGTATGGATGAGTACTACCAGACTAAGGTGATTGATTCGTTCAATGTCAACACTGTCTACGAGTTGAACTTATGGGGCTACTGTCGTACTTCTGAGAATGGTGCTCGCTTCTGTATGAGAAGTTATGGCTTTGATCTTATCTCTGTTTTTGTGCGAGACGCTGGAGTCCAACTTGGTGACTTGACGAGGACCAACATTGGCATCATGGGTGACAGCTTCGCCATGCTGTACGAGTTGTGCATCACAGGGTTCAGTGAGATGGTGATGAGAGAAGGAGATGGCAGTGAATACGTTGATCATGCTATATTGTTGCAGAAGTTCAGTAAGGGTATGGGCTTCATGTCTGTCACACAGTTGGCTGTCAATGGATTTTTGTTTGGTCTCACTGCGACCTTGTTGGCATTGGTGTCGATCCCTAAGGCGGACACTGCCACTATTTTGAGAGCTCGCAGACTGCAGAGATACCTTGTCGTGTCCATGCTCTGCTCGTCATTCCTTGGTGTCACTGCCTCCTTCGTTGTGCTGAGCTTCACCCAGCAATTTTGTGCCAAATTGACGCAATTGAACAGTGCCATTGGGATTGCGGACGTGACCGTCAACACAGGGCTCTACTTGTTATGGGCTCTGTTGGCTGTGCAGATTGTGGTTTGTGGTTTGATTGTTTATGTGGCTAACTGCTACCGCAAGCATATGGTTTAATGATGTTTATGTCTATTTATATGAAGTGTTTTTGCCCCAAGCGCCATGGCTTGTAGGAATGGTCACCCTTGTTCGTGGAGTAACCCTGCTCCGCCCAAAGAACTGAGAGCGAGGATCAGAGTCCGTGCGCTTGGAAGGAATACAGCCGATGATACCGGGCAGTGGTGACAGTTCTCGAAATAATCCTTGTGACCCCTATCCTGAAAGAGTTGGACGAAGCGCCGATCTTTTTACAGGGGACAGCTGGTCCCTCGCCGTGGACGATTGCGAAAGATCAGCACTGGCCTCTCACGGACTCCCACGTAGCTCCTCTCCGACGGCTATCTGGGCTGTCTATTGTTTCCTCAATCGCCGAATGCCAGGCACCGGCGGTGCACGGGTTCTGATCATCACAGCCCCCCGCGGGAAAAAAAGCAATTTTTGACACAACGCTAGGCGGTGGCTGGTTCTAAAATTAGCTGCGCCTAAAAACCCGCCATCCTTGATTTCGTCCGGGGATCGAGAGATCTGCCAACGTCGTCGCCCTTTAAATACCCGCTGATCCCCGAATCTTTCAGGGGTCCCCCACTCCCAGGAAGCCACCACTCCACAGCACAACACACAATGGTTTCCTGCTTCAGATTCTGCTACGTGCTGATACCGCTCATCTTCTCCATCGCCACCATTGTGCTCGGCGCGCTCGCCATCGCGGGCTCCACCAAGGCCTCCCTCCCAGTGAGCGACATCTATCTCATCAAGATCAACCTCACAGAAGCCTCATCCACAGTGAACTCTGCGCTTGACGGCACAGGTTCATCTCTCAGCTCATTGGGCCTCAGCGAGATCTACACTTTTGGCATGTGGGGCTACTGCAAGGGCTCCACTGACTCTGAGGGCGGGTACAACGTTGAGTCCTGTTCAGATCCAAAGGCAATGTACTTGTTTGACCCGGTGACAACGCTGGAGAATGACCTGGGCTCTTCTGGCATCACACTTCCAGACGACGTTGACAGCTACATCTCCACTGCTAAGGTCATCTCGAAGCTTATCTTTATCACCGGTATCATTGGTGTCTGTACCGCTTTGCTCGTTGGCATCGCAACCGTTTTGTCTTTCTGCTCTCACGTCATTTCGTGTCTCAGTACATTCCTCGGTGTGATCTCCTTCCTCGCTACCGTCATTTGTGCCGCTGCCTCCACCGGTGCTTTCCTTATTGTGAAGAAATACTTCAACAATGCCTTTGACGATTACGGTATCAAGGCCACCTTGAGCAACTACCACTTCTACGGTCTCATCTGGGGTGCTGCAGCCGCTGCTCTTCTCTGTGCCCTCTTCAACTTCTTTGCAATCTGCTGTGGTAGAACACGTTCAAGAAGCAGAAGTATCGAGGAGGAACCAATGATGGAGTACAAGGAGAGGTCTTTTGACGAGTGAAGATGACGACTGTTCGAACAAAAAAAAAAATAAAAAGAGAAAAAAAAGGGAACACTAACTGGGACACATTCGCTACTGTTGCTACTACTTGAGTATATATAGGTTTAAATTAAATGTAAGGTTTTATTGCTTTGTACAAACAGTGCTGTAGCCCATGCTTTTCCCCCTTTTAGACAACAGTGGCAGCGTCCTCAGGCTTGAACACAATCTTCCAGTTTAACGAATTGATTAGCTCAGCGTTAATGTTATTGAAGGAACCTTCGTCCAAGATAAGGTTGGCGTTGAACCCGAACCATGACCCCCAGATTGGTCTGTTTGAGGAGCCTCCCGTTGAGGCAGCTGGACCCACTGGCAAACCAACATCAATGTCGGCAGTCTCCCCAAGTCTTGTCTTGCCTGATTCGTCAAACCTCACTTTACCTGCGACATTAGCAATGAGTGTGTTGGTGCCTGGTATTATGTGAAAGTCCAAAGATGTCACGTTGTGCTGGGTGTTTGGGAACTTGACCCATAGTTGTTGGAAGGCGTGTTTGCCTGGAATTGGAGTGCCGTTGAGTATGACCGGAGAATTCATCTTGAGCTGTGGAAGGAGTGTCTGACTGTATTGTTCTGGTGACATAGGTGGTGCGTAGGTTTTGTCTAGTGTAAGGAAGAGCTCCTTCACTGATCTCTCAAGTTGTACTCCTGGTTTCAAAGTTAGAAAACGATCAAGGATTTGGGCATTGTGGGCGGTACACATACCTCTGTCACTCATTGTAATGTGATTAGTGTGGTTGTATTCCTTAGTCAGTTGAGCGCTGTGTGTCTGAATAAATTTGACGAAGACCCATCACCATCCGTTCAAAGCTGACACTCGCCTCTTGCCGGCCGAGAGTACCTGAGAAAATTGGAAAAACACCCGCACATACACCTGTACATACACCCGCACATACATCAGGACACCACTAGACATCTAACTAAAAACTTGATCAAAATACCCTTGCGCTGAGGTTTTCTATAATTTATACCTATTAAAATTCTCCTTACTTTCAGATCTATCAAGGAATATCTTCGAAGGTGCCAAATTCAACGTTAATAACTGATCGATTTTAGATTTACTCTACGCTCTTACTTGAGGCTTAAAAATATGTGAGAAGAGATACCCTTTTTCAAAACTTTACAAAATTTGATTTCGAAAAGTGATGATATGGCCTTCACAGTACGATATATTGATAAAGAGAGGCTTAATTAACCCGGATAGCGTATTTTTCTCCTTAAAATACAATATTCCTTATATCAAAAGGAGATCCGAAGACTAGTTGACTGGTGCAGCCCAGGATCTACAAAATCGCTGATAAACCCGTACACGTCCGTGATTAATGGCTCCTAGTTATAAGTCCACGAGTACTTGATACTGACTCTTATACTATTCCCTCTGAAACGATCTCCCTGGATCCCCGTTCAGAACCCTTCAAGCTTCCCCAGATACTTTATTTGACAGGTTCACAAGTGTACTTGACTCCGCGCAAGTGACTCGGGTGAAAGTATGACCCGCGTCCACAGTGGACGAACGGAGTCAGCAAAAACCCCACTGTTCACATGATAAAAGGGCAATCTCGCCCCTTCCCATCAAAAAATTCTCTGCAGCGCAATTTCCTCCAGCGAGAACACACCCACACGACACACCAGGCCACATATTCAACTCCCCACGATGTCATTGAAGCTCACGTCGCTCCTCAGACGCGCATACTCCACAAAGACTGCAAATCAGTTGTTGAAGACACCTTTGTACGATCTCCACGTTTCCCTGGGTGGAGACATGGTTGAGTTCGCTGGGTTTGCCATGCCAGTGCTGTACAAGGGACAGTCCCACATTGACTCCCACCTCTGGACCCGTTCGCACGCTGGTCTCTTTGATGTCAGTCACATGTTGCAGCAAACCATCACGGGTAAGGATGTGTTGCCATTCTTGAAGAAGGTGACACCAACTGACTTTTCGACTCTGGGTACGTGGAACTCGAAGCTCAGTGTTTTGTTGAACGAGAACGGAGGAATTGTTGATGACACGATGATCACGAAGCATCAGGATAACGAACATTTCTACATTGTCACGAACGCTGGAACGAGAGACAAGGATCGTGCTTTCTTCAAGGAGCAGAGTCAGGGATTTGACGTTGAGTTCAAGCACGTTGATACTACGCTGCTGGCTATTCAAGGTCCTTCCGCTGCTGGCGTGCTCCAAAAGTTTACCAACACTGACTTGTCAAAGGTTTATTTCGGTAACGCCAAGTACATCACCGTTCCTGCCTTCAACAACGCGGAGTTGCACCTCGCTAGAGGTGGATACACAGGGGAAGACGGATTCGAGATCTCCATTCCAAATGAGATTGCAGTAGAGCTTACGCAGGCTCTCTTGGAGAACCCAGAGCTCAAGCCAATTGGCCTTGCAGCAAGAGACTCTCTCAGATTGGAGGCAGGCATGTGCTTGTATGGTCACGACTTGAATGACGACATTACACCAGTGGAGGCATCTCTCAGCTGGGTTATCAACAACGACAAGTTCAACGGTTCAGACAAGGTTTTGGCTCAGAAGAAGGACAGATCCCTCGTGAAACAGCAGAGAGTTGGATTCACGCTCAAGGGTCCGGCTGCCAGAGAAGGCTGTGAGATTTTCGACATTGAGGACAAGAGCAAGAAGATTGGAAGAGTCACATCGGGTTCCCCATCGCCTTCCTTGGGCCGTGGTGTGAACATTGGACAGGCTTACGTTGACAGGGGCTACCACAAGTCGGGCACGAAGGTGCTGATTCAGATCAGAAACAAGTTTAGAGAAGCTGAGATCGCCAAGCAGCCATTTGTCAAGCCACAGTACTACAGACAGTGATCAGGCTTTGAATATAACGCGTCCCCATACCACTGAGCAGTAGACAACCCACCCGTCCCCGGGACCCCAGGCCTGAGCGCCAGCGCCGCCTAACCATCAGCGTGCCCCGACCGGTATTCGCGCTCCGGCCGGCCAACCAAAATTCGTCGTTGGCCCGCCCGCGTTTCGCGCCGAACGCTGGAAAAGTTGGCAAAAAAACCCCCTTGGGAAAAGCGGACAGGTCACCAGAACAGGCTCGAGAGACCCGTTTCTTTACCGACCAACGCATCATGTTCAGATTCGGTTGTAACGCTGTTCGTCCAGCGGCTGTCCAGGCCAGGTATGTCCTCTTTGAAGTGATTTTACAGCGCTCGATTTGGTCCAATTGGGGTGGGTCCTGCGGTTATGGGTGTTGTTACGTTCGGCCTCGCTCGAGCGGGCTGGGCAGAGGAATTGGAGGTCAGGGACCCGCCACTGTGAATTAATCGGAGACGAACTGGGTCGAATGGGGTGTCTATGGGCTTCTGAAGGTGGAGACCCCTGTCAAACTGCAAACTTTGGAGCCCGCGTGATTTATTTGTGGGGATCCGTCCATGTGTCGTACCGGGTGTGAAATCGAGATTGGGTCAACAATGATAGATTTGGACCTCAAAACAACGAATTGGAGGCCATTGGAGATGACGGAAGGCCGGGAAGGATCGTTGAAACCGAATGAGACTGCCATATTGCCCCTATTGACCTCAGGTATTCGAGCGCTGGATCCGATACCACTTTACCCGATCAGAAGTACTAACCTTTTATTTCCAGAAACTATGCCACCTTGCGTGACATTGAGACCCGTTTGAAATCTATTAAGAACATTGAGAAGATTACCAACACCATGAAGATCGTTGCCTCCACCAGATTGGGTAAGGCCGAGAAGGCCAAGAACACCGCCAGAGTTTATGGCGCTGCCGACAAGGAGGTGTACACTCACGCCGAGACCGCTCCATTGGAGACTGAGGAGAAGAAGAACTTGTTGATTGTCTGCTCCTCTGACAAGGGTCTCTGTGGTTCCATTCACTCCCAGATCGCCAAGGCTGCCAGACTCAGAATTGCTGAGCTCGGTGGTAACGCTGACGTTATTGCCATTGGTGACAAGATCAAGACCCAGTTGGCCAGAACACACGCTGACAACCTTGTCCTTGCCTTCAACGGTATCGGTAAGGAGGCCCCAACCTTCACCGAGTGTGCCTTGATCTCCGACGAGATCTTCAAGACCGGTAAGGAGTACTCCAACGTTGAGATCTACTACAACAAGTTCATCAGCGGTGTCTCCTTCGAGCCAACTGCTACCCCAGTCTTCGACTCCAAGTCCATCGCCGAGTCCCCAGCTCTCTCACAATACGAGGTTGACGAGGACGCCTCTGTCCCAGCCACTCTCTCCGAGTTCTCCCTCGCCAACGGTATCTACGCCGCCTTGGCTGACGGTTACGCCGCTGAGGTCTCTGCCAGAAGAAACGCTATGGACAATGCCTCCAAGAACGCTGGTGACATGATTACCAAGTACTCCATTCTCT
>JAJMKQ010000085.1:0-12082 GCA_030569395.1 Petasospora rhodanensis
CTGGTACCGGGCCACACTTTTCGCGAACGCTTCCGCGAACCCGTTCGATGAAGCTGTGGGAGGCAGCTTTGTGAGAAGCTGGAGCTGATGAGAAGAAGACAGCCTTCTAACCTATCATCGACAAACACTGCAAACAACTCACGTCATCACTACAATGTCATACAACGGTATCGGTCTGCCCACGGCAAAGGGGTCCAGCACAAACGGATACATTCAGAAGAACTACACGCGAAACATCGAGTCGTCGTACAAGCGCCGCCAGAAGAACAAAGAGTCGAATGAGAAGCGGGACAAGCTCGTCACGCAGGTGATACGGGACCAGGAACTTGTGAAGCATGACGATAAGAGAAAGATTGATCTCAAAGTGAGTGAGTACCGTGATAAGCTCGAGGACGAAGATGAACTCGATGATGAAGAGATTGAGAAGAAATGCGAAGAGTATAGAAAGAGTCTGACGAGGCCGAAGGAGATACGGGAGTCCTATAAGAAGAGAGAAGTTCGTGAGAGGGAGGAGCAGCAAAAGAAAGTAGAGAAGGCTGAAGCAGAGGTTGACTATTGAGCGTATGTCGATCAAGAGTTTAATGTCGAAGTTCATGATCCCTCAGATCTGTAGAAGTGGTAGTTGCACGACGGATGATGTTCCAAGAGATGAGCGTGGGGAGCATGGTGCACACTCCCACCAGGACTTGTAGTCTCGTGACAACCATCATCTTGGTGCTACATATGAAACACACGACCCCTGATAACAAGCACTTTGGGCGGCCAGGTGGCGCATCCGCTTTGGGAAGACCAGGAGGGGAAGCTGCACCGGCACTTTCAAACCCCGGCCGCCACATAATTTCCCGGCACTTTCCCACTATCACGTCCGCTTTGCCCATCGGCGCTAACCACCAGCGGTCCCGCACAAACATCAACAGATCCGCCCCTCCGACTGTCAGTCCCCACGAGATGCTTCAGAGTCTGTTCAAGAAGAGCCGCTCTGCCAAGTCCGGCCTGGCATCCTCCAACGACTCACAGCGCTTACTCAACGATGCCCAAATCGTCTACCCGCCAAACACACTTCTGGGACTCCCCAACGAGCTCCTCAAACGGATCTTCCAGTACTTGAGAGTTGAAGACTTCCTCGCACTCGCTCTCGTGTGTCACCAGCTGAACGACTTCGTCAACAAAACGTTCCTCTATCGCAAAGTGAAGATCCGCAACATGGCATCACTCCAGAAGTTCAAGAAGGCTATCTCCAGAGACAAGAAGCACAACCAGCTCCAGTTGTACGTCCACTCTATCGAGTTTGTCAAGCCTGAGAAAGACACCAGTAAGGAAAAGGAGAACATCGGCGCCTTCAGCTTCAGATCACCGTCATCGTCAGACAGCTACATCGTCTCCCTGCTCGAAGTGATCTCTCTCCTCCCAAATCTCGCAGAAGTCTCACTCCGACAAGTCTCACCAGTGTTCCAGTTCCCAGAGTGGACATCCTCATTGAAGACGTATGCACTGGAACACAACTACTACCCAACGTTACGCAAGCTCTCGATGTCTTCACAACAAGGATGGACCATCCCACTCAGGCCGAACCTGCTCTGGGCGTTTGGAGTCATTGAAGAACTCGTGCTCTACGACATGGTGATTGACTCCATCTCATTGATGAAGCCTGCACTCCTCACTTTGGCCAACGAGAATGGACCTCTAGTGGCGAAGGACGCCTTGACTCTCGAATCCACAAACCGGTGGTCTCCAATCCAGTCGTTGACGCTCTCATCCTGCTCCATCGCAAGCAACGGGTTCAGATTTCTCAGTGAGTACTTCCGCGTGGTGAAGACGCTCAAACTCAAGTCCATCAAGTCCTACTACGACATCCTCCTGAGTAACTGCTTCCCACAGTTGGAGAACCTCTACATCGATCTCAACTCCAAGTGTTTCAGTCTCTACAACTCCTCAGAGGCCTCAGTGATCAACGCAACGAACAACAACTCGAACTACGCATACGTCAACTCAATGTTTGTGCCAAAGTTCTACTTGAACTATCCACATTTCGTTGATGTCTTGAACAGAGTCCCCAATGTCGAGAAGATCTCATTCATCAACGTCTCCTTCACAAACATCACTCCGGTATCGCCCGATGATACATCCAACCCACTCTGCAACCAAGTCAACAACAACGGATACAACTTCCTCGTTCTACTACGCAGGTTCAAGAGAGTGGAGTTTATCATGCTCAAGAACTACAAGCTTCATCAGCCAAGATCAAGAAGTGATTGGGAGAAGCTCCTTGAGCCCTGCTTCACCTCTCAGAACAGCTTGAGGGTACTTGACAAAGACGGTTCTGTGCTTTTCTCTCGCAATGAAAGGACATGATTACTACAGGAGCAAGCCATTACGATGTTTTGTGATGGTTCATACGTCAGATATGTTGTAAACAGAGGAGTCCAAGAGAGATCACAAGAAGAATTTTAACAGTGGTACTTGGGAAGTGTGCTGAGTGTGAACCTGATTGGATTTGTTAATAAGAGCCCTCGGTGCAGCTCTCCTCCACTTCATCGATCTGTTTATCTTCGGGTGGATTGTTAACAAAACTCTGGTGGGGAAGAGGGGTGTATGTGTGGTAAGGTGACTCACTTTTGCTGGCCAATTGTCTGAGTCTGATTGCCTCATACTCTGTGATCTCGTCAAGCAGATGGGTGACACGAACGAACTTTCTGGAGAAGACTGAACCGTCAGAATTGGTGATGGTGTATGTGGTGTAAAGATCCTCGTCGTCAAGTGTGGTGAGCTTTCCTTTTTTGGCATCGACACCATTTTTCAAGAGCTTGGCTGCGACGGTCTCATCAACCAGCAGCTGCACTTCCAAACTCTCATACTCCTCTTCGCACTCCGGTAAAGCCTGTGCACCCAACTTCATACCCTTGCCATCTCTGCTGTACAAATCGGCAATCTGTCTTCCCGTTGGCAATTCAGCGGCGCTGTACTGCACCCTCAAGCTGTCAAAGTCCTTCAAGAGCTTCACGTTGCCTTTGGCATCGATATCGACCAATCCATAGTTGTTTGGCTCCTGTGAGAACTCGTAGACCAACCCTCCACTGAAGACCCCGACCATCTCGTTACCGAAGATGGATGTGACCTCGTCAAAGATTCTTGGGGACACGGCGTTGCAACCGAACTCTGAGAAGAAGACTGGACGAACGTAGTCCTCGTAGTCCATAGTCAAGGCGTCGTAGCCACTTGTGTAAAAAGTCTGCTCCCCACACCACTGGTATGTGTTGACACCGTAGAAGTCCACAGAATCGTAGAACGAGCCCTCTGTACACTCCAAGTACTTCGATAATGGGATTCTGTAGTTCAAGTCATCAGCAGCAGAGTAACCAACTGGGATGAATCTATGGCTGTGCTGTGCAATGTAGTGTTTCATGTCCTTGATCAACAACTTGATGTAGGCAGGGGAGTTTCTGGCGGATCTCTTGTCGTTCACAATCTCATTGCCTGCAAAGAAGCCCAAGGTGTTGTTGTAACCAGAGAACTGCTCGATAATGCGGAAGACATGCTCAAGATACTCCTCGCTGTATGTGGTCCATGGTTCGTATCTGTTCAAGTGCTGGCCAGGGAGAGGCGAATTGACGTCCAAGACAAGGTAAATACCGGCAGAGGCCAACATGCTCATACAGATGTCATGGTCAAGATCTGGATTGATCGAATAGACTCTGACCGTGTTGATGTTCAACTCCTGGAACAAGATGATGTCTCTCGCGCAGGTGTTTGGGTCTGAGAGTGGGTCGAAGCTCTCCGTGACGGCGGACGAGCCACCGGGCTGGTAGTCCACGCCCTTGAGGAAGAACGGCTCTCTGGTGACCGAGTCGACGAAGTAGCGGCCATGGATATCGATAGGATGAGTGAAGGCTCTGGCACCTCGCAGCAAGAGAAGGCCCGCGATGACCGGCTTGAGAAGGCCCTTGGCGGAGAACATGGTTCCGTTCGTGTGTGTGAGGTCGGCTGAGACAAGGTGGGGATGGCTCTCAAGTCTGGAAGGTGGGTGAGGAGAGGGAAAACATTCTCAAAGTTTTGCAGTGCATTCCCACTAGCTGATTTTGTGTCACAACCGCCAAAATATAACACGCCTTCCAGAGGTTTGTTTTGGCCATTTGGAAAAGTTGACACAAAGGCGGCGTTGGGTTCCCGCGCGCCAGCCCCGCAGCCGGACTGAGTCACTGCTTATCTCCCCCTCTCGTTCTTGCTCTTAAAAAAGAGAGGCAGACCCCTGCGAAGTTCCACCACTAGCGTTGGCACCCGCTTTCAGAGACCACCACCACCACTTCAATGTCTGCAGATCTCTTCTCCCTGAAGGGCAAAGTCGTCGTCATCACGGGTGCCACGAAGGGTATCGGTGAAGGAATGGCCACAGGGCTTGCCGAAGCCGGTGCGGAGCTCATTGTCGTGCACAGAGCGGGCACAGACCCTTCCAGGGCTGTGAAGAAGTACGAGTCACTTGGTGCCACAGTTTGCACAGTCGTCGCAGACATGGAGAGCAACGCTGAGGTTGACGAGATCCTCCCATTGGCACTCAAGCTCTCCTCCACGGGCACAGTGGACGTCCTGATCAACAATGCCGGTATCACCAACAGAGCAGCCATCACTGAGACACAGGACGACGACTGGGACCGTGTCATCCAGGTCAATCTTACGACTCCGTTCAGATTGTCTCGTGCCTTTGCCAAGTACTGGATTGATAACAAGAAGAAGGGCAAGATCATCAACACGGCCTCCCTGTACTCGTTTGTCGGTGGTGTTGGTGTCTGCCCCTACACTGCCTCGAAGGGTGCTCTCCACCAGCTCACTAAGAATTGCTCGAACGAGTGGTCGAAGTATGGCATCACTGTGAACTCAGTCGTCCCAGGGTTTATTCACACAGATATGACGGAGAATGGCATCATCAAGAACCCAGAGAGGAGCGGTCAGCTGTTGTCTAGAATCCCGGCAGGAAGATGGGGTTCGATTGATGACTTCAGAGGTCCAACCGTTTTCCTTTCGAGTGCAGCTAGTGACTACATGACTGGTGGCTCCATCGCCGTTGATGGTGGGTTCTTGGGCTTCTGAAAAACTACATTGATCCACAATGACGACGGGACATACAAAGACTCTATATAAACAACCCTCTGAGTGATCATGGAGCCCATCTGACTCTGTTTAGATCTATTCTGCGGTACTTGAGGTATTGTCTCCACCACTCATCGGCGGGTTTTGAGTATAGATACCTCTTTGCATACGCGTTTGTTCCCACTGTGCCCTGTTTCCTTCTGTACTCGTCAACAGGCGCTCTTTCGAGTCAATGATGATTGAGTCTTGTACTTAGTGCCTTGGCGTAGAGATGAGCCAGGGTAAACGCTTTTGTTGGGGTCCAAACTGAAGCGGGCAAAGCAGAAACAAGACAACGTTATTAAATTTACAACTTTCCTTTCCTCCGTTGTCTGTCCACTATGGATCAGCCTTGAGAAAGCCAGAAACTGGCAGGGACTCTCGGGAACAGTCACCAAGCTTGAAGCTTCTCGCAATGGAGTATCACCCCCTTCTCTAAACGTACAGGCGCTCTAGCCAGCAAAATTCACCTAACAACACTAGTCACCCCTCCAAACCAGCCCAGTCCGGGGCAGACCAGTCACCTCAGAGTGCCCCTACCAGACATCCTAAGCCGGGAATTTTCGCACCTGGAAAGTTTTCAAGAAATGGTTTCGTGGTCTAGTTGGTTATGGCATCTGCTTAACACGCAGAACGTCCCCAGTTCGATCCTGGGCGAAATCATTCTTTTTTGCTATTTTTTTAATCCTCTTTATATGTGTATTCGGGCTTAAGGATTTCAATGATCTAGGTCCCAGAACGTTTGCGTTTATATTGGCAGATTTATGAGCAGTTTTATATCCCAGTGATGAGGTCCCGCGCCTCGAGTGAAAGCCATCAAAAATCTCGGAGCTCCTCCACTTTTTGCCACCAACCACCACAACAAACCCCCGCTCACGACGCCCCCGAAACGATGCTCAGACGACAACTCCTACGAACCACACGCACACTCACGAGATCCGCCATCTCAGCACGCCCCTGTGCCTCGCTCCTTCGCACACAGCCGGTCCTCCGCAGACCGCTCTCGACCCCACTCGCCCTTCGTACACACTCCACTTCAGCCCAACTGAAAGTGGACAAGCCCGAGCTGATGATCGCGTTCACTTGCAAGAAGTGCTCTACACGCTCGAGCCATGTCATGTCTAAACAGGCGTACACGAAGGGTACTGTGCTGATCACTTGTCCCGGGTGCAAGAACAGACATCTCATCGCTGACCATTTGAAGATCTTCAGCGATGACAGGATCACTATTGAGGATATCCTGAGTGCTAAGGGTGAGAGTGTTAGCTCTACGACTGATGATCTGGTGTTTGACGATATCCCAGAGAAGTTGAAGTCTATTATCGGTCACCATGCTAAGGATGCCCCGGAATCGATGAAGAAAGAAGAGGACGACGGGCCGAAGATCTTGCCTGAGGGAGAAACGAAGTGAGTCATGTATATAGGACATAGAATGCAGTATTTATCTTAGAGGTTTTCATCAGAAGTCGTAACACTATTAATCGAAGTACTGGCCCATGCCCTTGTGCTTCTCCCAGTTGCTTGGCTTCTCCTTCCCTGTCAACTCATAAAAGTGGTTTGTGCACGAATAGTCTCTGAACGTCACGTCGTGCTCCTGTTGGCAGACACACTTGTTTTCGAGCCATACTTTGTCGTCAATAGGACAGTTGGCACTTGGAGAGTGGTAGTACCCAACATCGTCGAAGAAGTGCACGTGCTTCTTGTCCATCAAGAGCGACACGGCAATGGAGTGCACTGGGGCATCACCCCATCTCTCGTAGAAGAAGCCACCTGCTGCATCCAAGAACTGGAAGAACGTCTCGTAGGGCAAAGAGCGGAAGAAGCTCAGATCTGCAATCTCAAAGTTTGTCCAGAAGTGACAGAGGTTATACGACTTGCCACCGTCAAACGAGATCCAGGGGAGCAAGTTGTCCTGGGCAACAAACTGTGGGTATACACTTATGAATTCAGCGACCCTGCTCCATAGCGTCTTGATCGTGTCTGGGAACTCGTGGATGCTGATGGCAAATCCGTAATGCTTGTCGTTGTCCCTCATGTACTTGAACACGTCGTAGTTCACATCACACAGCAGCTCTGTCCCTGGTTCAACACGCCACGAGTAGTCGTACGGAAGCATCTCTTCCAGCTTGTAGAACAGGCCTGAGAAGAAGCGGCACATGAATCTGTATGTCTCCGAGCCCCCGTACATCATGTCATTCCTCGATTTGCGTCTGTTGGACTTGGCCCGCTTCTGGTCGATAAAGTCCGGGTACGTCCACATCTCCTGCGGCAGTGTGATGAACTTGACCTCTCCAGAGACAAGACTGCCCATCTGTTTCTTGAAGTCATCAGAAAACGGCTCGTTGTTGGCAAAGATCCACGGGTAATGGAACTTTCTGTTGAATCTGTCCTCGTACGATCTCACGGTCTTTGCCATCTTCTCCAGCTCCTCGTTTCGTGCCAAGGTGAACATGACAGCTTTCTCTCTGGTGTAGTCCTTCTCCACGTCCTTGTACTGGATCTTGATCCCTCCTTCGCCCTCTGGCCGCGTGAGCTGGCTGCCCAGATCGTACTGCTCATCCCGCAGCTGCGCCTTGAGCTCGAGGATGTGTTCGTGTCTCTGCTTGGAGAAGGACAAGTGCACAATGAGGTAGATGACGGCGATGAGCGCAGCGGTGAACCGCAGCAGACGGGTGTATCGAGCCATCCTCTGCCTTTGCATTTCCATTTCCCCCACCAGTGAACCGTGGAGATCAGAGTGGTTCCGCTCGAAAAGTTTCCCCCCGTCCAAGCCGCTCCGGGGGGGGGGCCACAACCCAAACTCCGCCCATCGCCCATCACCACTCGGCCCCGCGCACTACGCCAGCTGCTACATCAACACAACAGCGACCGTCTATGTATTTTCAGCCCGTGTGGTCCTCCCAGCCCTTGGGCTTGGCGAAGCCCCGCACGTCAAAGTATCTGTTGGTGCACGAGTAGCCCTTCCACGTGAAGTCGTTGTCCGGGTTGCACACACAGTTGTTCTTGATGCGCACCTCCTCGCTGATCGGGCACGCGTGGTACGGGTTGTGGTAGTAGCCCATATCCTCGAAGTAGTGGATGCGGTCCTTCGGCAGGAACAGCGATGCGGCGATGGAGTGCACCGGTGCGTCTCCCCAGCGCTCGTAGAAGAAGCCACCCTTGTGGTCCAGGAAGTCAAAGTACTTCTGGTATGCCTCGCCTCGCCAGAAGTCCATGTTGCCAATCTCAAAGTTGGACCAGAAGTGGCACAGGTTGTAGCTTACGCCGTTGTCGTCCGAGACGAAAGCCAGCAGGTTGTCTGGGTGGATGTACTGTGGGTTATCGTTCATGAACTCGACGGTGGACTCCCACAGCGTCTCGATGGTGGAGCGGAACTCGTGGATGGTGATGGTGAAGCCGTAATCCTTCTTTTGCTCACGCATGAACTTGAAGACGTCGTAGCTCACGTCACAGTGAAACTTGACGCTTGGCTCCACACGCCAGTAGTACTTGTAGTTGAGCATCAGTGGGTGCTGGAAAAAGAAGCCGGACTCGTAGCGGCACATGTGTCTGTACGACTCGGAGGCACCGTAGATGATGTTCTTCATACGCTCACGTGTGTCGGCCGCCATCTGGACATCGATGAACTCTGGGTACGACCAATGCTCCTTTGGAATGGTGCCGAACTTGGCTGTGCCGCTCACCAGACGTGTCATCACCTTCTTGAACTCGTCCGTGAACTCCTCGTCGTTGAGGAACACCCAGTCGTAGTGGTAGTGCTGGTTGAAGCGGTCCTCAGCTGAACGCACTGCATCTGCCAGGTCCCAGAGATCGTCGTTTCTCGCCAGTGAGACGAAGGTGGCGTTCTCACGCTCGTACGCTTGTCCATTCACCACAGTCTGTGTCTCTGAGGGAGTGTTCAGCATGCCGTAGTTGTACTGTGAGCTGCTGGAACGGGACAGCAGCGTGATGGTGCCCAGGATGAGCAGTGTGAAGAGCCCAACTCTGATCAGTCTCTCGTTTCTGGCCATGGTTGTCGGTGTGCTTCAAGCTGGTGGTGGAGAAGCGGGGACTGGTAGAGAATGTTCAGAACGGGAAAAAATGATTGAGACGTGTCCGCTGCGGCTTTGAAGCAAAAGCTCTCGAGTTGTGGCCCAGAGAAGACCCCTGGCGATCGACGCGAGAAGAGGCTTTGTAGCTTTAGGAGCACCGCCGGATCAGGCAACTTGCCTTTTGCGGATGTTTTCTGAAAATATTTCAGTTGCCGGGCGCCAGGCTGTGTTCCCCGTCGTGGAAAGCCGGGGGAGGTCAAAATTAGAACAGAACTGGTGGACAGGTGGGAGAGTGGAAAGGGGCGTCTCACGCAATGACTCGTGTGTGTGTCTCACCAACGGGGCTGCCCAGCGGACTCGCGGAGGGCCAGCGGCCTAAGCGCACTTGATTCCCGCTCTGATTGGTTCTCCAGTTGGAGGGGCGAAGCCGCCGTCCTGGCCGCAGTCGAAGCCCTGGTGCCCGGGGAGGGGTTTTGACATTCTCCTCAGTGAGCCCTGTTCAACAGTCACATCCTTGATGGCGTCCACTACTGTTAACATCTTACGACTGTCCTCTTCTCTGCACAGACTACGTACTACCCCGTGGTGATCTCCTCCTCTGGCAACGTGGAGCGGGCCAAGCACATGGCCCGCTTCTATTGTTGTGCCTCCTATTGTCTATGTCCGTCATGATTGTTAGCTACTCCGCAGCTGACAAAGCTCCCGCTCACAGTATGATCATCATCATGCCCGGCCGCGTATGTGATAGAGACGGTGCAGAGGACGTCATGGGTCAGGGTTCTTTAATGCTCGCTAGCTTGTCCTTAGGTATTGTGCAGTGCGAGTTGTGGCTTGCCCGTGGTTGTAACACCCGGTATCAGATCACAGTTGATAGGGAACCCATCAACTACCGAACGGGGTCAACCAGATCTGTCTTCCAGAATGTCTGGACAGAGATCACACTCTCTGGCACCCTCTACAAACCTTATCCTGAGGTGTGACTGTGTGACTCGCACGAGACTCACATTGGCCAGATCCCGTAGATACACCTCTCCCGTACACACATCGTTGTCCCCTCCCACCTCTCCAACAGTGGGGAACCCGTAGTGACGCCCGTCATCTCGTGAAGCACAGATCACCAGCCGGTCTGCCCTTCCCTCCGTCGCTGTCCTCATTGGGACGGTAGTGTCTGGCCTTTGGGTCCGCAATTGACAGTGACGGGTGACGGAGGGATGTGTACCTTCCCATCGATCCCCACAAGGCAGCCAAGGGTCGTTACATACGTTGTTGGGCAGACCGGCTGATCAGATCGCCTGACTGGCCCGTCAACTTCCGTCGGTGCGCGGTCCAGCCGCCGAAATAATACGCACGGACCGACTAAACTGGAGCGCAGCATCCATGTTCAAGAGGTAAGTGGCTGGTTTGTGCCCTCTGTGCTGCCTCTCAGTCATAAGGTTTGCCCGTATGATGTCTGTGTACGTCCTGCCAGAGTTGCTGTGTGTCATTTGTCATTTGTCACTTTTTGGGGACAGCCTCCCAGGTCTACGTACCTGCACAAATCACAATGAATGACAGTTTCTGGCAGCCTCACACGGCACAGCCTTTGCTGCACACTGTACAGCTCTGCCATCACCACTTTCGACCCGAAACTCTCTCGCCACTGCAAAATTTGGGAAGAAACGAACCACCCAATCTTGTCAAACGTCAAACCTTTGGCACAAGATCCGCAGACTACCCCGGAGTGTCCTCTATGATCTCTGTGGATCTCAACTGGATCCCACCATTCAAAACACCATCACCATCTCACCCACCTCTGGAAAGTGCCTCAGAACTTGCCGACCCTCCCACCGCCAGTTTATGCACAAGGCCGACTTATCGATAGATGGACCCCGCCCGGGGTAGATATCGACGTGTAGATATCTAAGCGTTGATATCTCCCCGGCAACAGCCATACAAACAGGACTTTCGCGAATTTGTATCGACGGGTGGATATCCACCCCTTCATATACCCTTTTGGGAACCGTACTAGATTCCACAGGTATCGCTTCCCACGAGCCCTTGTAATGGCGGGAAAGGGGTTATAAATATCGCATTCCCACCTGGGAGTGGGTGGCCACGCTGGGCTGTTCCTGGTAAAGCACCAACCCCTCCAGCATGAACATCCTTGCCCACATCCACTTCAGAGACTCCTTCAACAACGGTGCCCCAATCACCCAGGAGGACTTCAACCAGCCACCAACCGTGATCAAGATCAAGAACTTTGAGCCATTGAGACTGGCTAAGAAGAAGCACTACCAACCTCCAGCCACCGCACCTGTTCCACACACCGTTGAGATCGATCCGCCATACAAGATCTCCAAGAAAACCAGATCCAGCTCCCGCTCCACCAGATCCTCCAGATCGAGCAGATCCAGCTCCCGCTCCAGCTCCATCTCTTCTGTGTCCTCTGCCTCCTCCCTGAGCTCTGTCGAGTCCTTCGGTCCAGTCACCAAGGCCCAGGGCAGACCATTCAACGACTCCCTCAACGCCAGATTCCTCTACTTCCACACCATCGACGACATGATCTCCGAACTCCTCAACAACAAGGCCGAGCTCCTCACACTCATCACCGATTTCGGTTCGTTTAAGGCCGGTGGGTTCAGCCAGGAGAACAGCATGCAGCTCAACGTGAGAATCCCAGAGGAGCCATGCTACCAACTGAGACAGATCGAGTTTGACAAGGACGACGACGACGATGAGTCTCCAGCCATCCATCCAGAGTTGTGCCATGCCTTCCACACTAAGGACTTGTCCTTTGTCAAGATCATCAGAAACAACAAGGGCAAGCTCGTCAAGTTCGAAGTGTTGTCCGACTTGAAGAACGAGGACTTGTCCGTCAACTACATCAAGAAGTTCATCACTTACCCACGTTACAAGGCCAAGATGAAAATCTACTTGATCAGAGGCAGATT
>JAJMKQ010000086.1:0-12035 GCA_030569395.1 Petasospora rhodanensis
TAGCAATGATGACTGGGGAAACGGAACTGATGATGGAGGTGGCAACGTCGACAGTGGCCAACATGGAGTGCTCACCAAAGGCGGAGGTGGCTTCTGGGGAGTAGTTGTATGTGGTGGCAGCCTCGAAGGAGTAGACCCAAGAAATGATGATGATGGCGAGCCAGAACATGATTCTCATCTTCTTACCTCTTGGGGTGTTCTCGTCCATTGTACGCTTGACATCCTCCATTCTGTGGACACCACGGGACTGGTAGAGCTTCACATCTTCGGAAGTGGTGTCGTCCTGAACAGCGGCATCAGTGGCACCTTCGTAGCCCAGTGGCTTCTCGTTGGCGATGACGGCCTCCTCAGAGGCCAGATCAGACTTGGAGCCACGTTCGACACTGCTCATCGTAGGCGTGGGGAGGGGTGGAGATGCCTTCACAACTGGGGACCAGGTAAAACGAGGTCAAGACCGGGGCCTTTTATACTTTGAGGGGATGGGGTGCACGCAGACCATCTGTGCGTGAGAAACAGCGGTTGTAAGCTGGAGCGTGCAGATCTTTATTGGTTGGTTCCGCCAGATGGGTCTTGAAAAGACCCAGTTGTGCCAAAATTTTGCAGGTCTGAGGTGTTCGGAGGGTCTAGGTCATGCCGGGCATATACGCGCGCGCCTAGAGCCTAGGTCGGCAACGCTCCATCTCTTTCTTCTTCCAGCAGGGATACGGGGCTAGCACCAGCAAGCAGGATCACGAGCAAACATCCAATGAGCCTCCTACCTGGTTACCGTAGCTTCCAGTAAGTGCTTACTGTTGAAGTATGTAGTACCCGGAAGTCCATCTACAACAACATTTCATCTAGACTCCGAGGTCTTCTGAGCTGCTCCAATTTTCACTGAACAGTTTTCGGAGTCAACTGTAAGCCGGCATGAGAGCCTGAACTTTCCCGCATGCACTTTATGGAAAAGATAAATTTGATCAAATTGACCGGGCAGGCCAAGTTTTTGCCCTTTTCTTTTTTGGTGCGTATAGATTTAGGGCTAAGAGCATGGTGAATAGATAGAGGATCAAGCTCCGTGTCACCCGACATCAGTGCGCTTCAGACTTAGAACATAATCTAGAACAACCAGGGCATCTCCTGGAGGTGTCACTGGATCTCCGGAAGCTTAATTTCACGGCTGTACCTAACATACGGGGTCTTACGCGGGATAAGAAAAACCACCAGGCGAACTGTCAAAACGTTGGAGAGATCGACACTGTTCTGCTCGGGAACGGGGGTTGTTTGGATGCCAACCAACGTTGAACAGAGAGCGCACTCCACAACACAAACCTCTTTCGCCGCCCAACCACCGCCAAACACCGCCAAGCATCAGCGGTGGTTAACGTTCGGAATTATCAGAGCGGTGTTAGCGGCGGACCTAAGAGGGGGAGTGAAGGAGACTCGAAAGGGGTGAGCACCAAAGACGGGTCAAGAAAACAAAACTTTCCCAGGGCTTTGACACAAGGGATCGAAAACCCTGTCTCCAATTGGCTCTATTGTGCTATGAGACTACCATAGGGTTGCCCATACTGAGGGCTAGATCAGCCCTGGTTCACAAGGGAAGGTGTGAGTAGGGCCAGAAGAGATCCTGAGCCCCGGAGCAAGCGCTCAGTCAACCAATGACATCCACTGACGAACGGGTGTGTGCATGTTCCCCCAGTAGTAACAG
Organism: Petasospora rhodanensis; assembly: GCA_030569395.1. NCBI lineage: Eukaryota > Fungi > Ascomycota > Saccharomycetes > Phaffomycetales > Wickerhamomycetaceae > Petasospora > Petasospora rhodanensis. The sequence continues at coordinate 1,688 of JAJMKQ010000086.1, forward strand.
TGTATGCGAATTACGAAGCTTTCATCAGTTTGTTGCGCGACTTTACGTATGGCGACTTGCCCCGAACCTCGCCTTTTGCCCTCTCTCTTGCAACCAATTGGAGCACAGGCAAAGGGGCCAAGGGGTCCTCAAACCCTAGGCTCCTACCTGGCACTAACCAGCAGCAGCTGGATATCTCGCACCACCCCCGGCACCGAAGATTCCTTTTGTTTATTTCGGAGACGTTGACGCATATGCATGAGTTTAATTCGAGACCCGAGCGCTCTCCTAGACCCAGGCCCGTGGCCGGATTAGGAAGGTTTCGGCCCACAAGCGCTAGCGACGGAGGTGCCGTTGGTAGCGCAGACGGCGGGAGAGGGCGCCAAAGCCCACCGGCGGTTCTATTCGCTGGTTCCAAAAGTCCGTCAGACCGCCCACAGGCTGAGACTTTGTGGAAAGACACCCCGTTTGCCTCGCTCCCGGAGCCGTGGTGGCGGTGGCCTGTGCGCCATCTCCCTTATCTTGATCATCAGCGACTCGCGCCCACTTCTGTTTGCTCCACGGATGCCAGTAACTCCAGAGGAAACAGCCAAACTGTTAACACCGCTTGAAAGGCCGCTGATCGGTGATACAGGCGCCCGTTTATTTTTAAGCTTATTTGAAGGGTTTCTGCGTAGGTACTAGCTAGCGAACTTAATTATTCATTGTTCAACTTGCAACCATCCTTGGGCTTTGGTTCCAACGCCTCCATCGGTTACGTTCGAGTCAAAGAGTAAGCATAAATTTTGACAAATGACACAAACAAGTAATGATACAAACAGAATGAGCTCTTCGAACACCATCCAATGGGCTTTCCGAGACAATCAACAACAAAAACACACACAGCCGACGTGAATCAATCACTCGGGCTGTTCAACCAACTAAACAAATGAATCCGAGCACCACTTAAAACTCCTCCTTGAACATGCTCTTCGACTTGTCAACCTCGCTTGATTTGGTTGACTCCTCGTTCAACTCCTTCTCATCACCAGAGCCCTGGCTGAAACCGGAGAAGGTCTGCTTCAACTCACCACCGTCAGCGGTCTCCTCAGCGACAGCTGGAACGGCAGGAGTGGTGGTGGAGGCAGCAGCAGCTGGAGCAGCTGGAGTGCCAGCGGTGACAGAGTTCTTGCGTGGGTCGGTGGCTGGGTCGTAGTTGAGAGCATCGTCAACCATGGATCTGTAACCAGTGAAGGAGCCAGAGGTGGATCTCTTGACAGGAGAAGTAGTGGTGGCTGGAGCAGCAGTGCTAGTGGTTGCCTCAGCAGTGGTAGTAGTTGTCTCAGCAGCTGGAGTCTCCTCGACCACAGCCTTCTCCTCCGCAGCTGGTGGCAAGAGCTCAGCAATCTTCTTCTCCTCCTCCAATGCAGCAATTTTTTCGTTCTCCAACTCGAGCTCAATCTTGAGTCTCTCATTCTCGACAACAGCCTTCTCTTCGTCAATCTCAGCCTGCTTGAGGGCAGCCTCGGCTGCAACCTCGTTAGACTTCTTCAGGGCAACCTCGGCTTCAGCCTTCTTGAGCTCAGCCTCCTTGGCGAGCTTCTCCTGCTCAGAGGAGGCGTTGTCAATGTCCAACTGCAACTGCTTCAAAGTCTCCTCAGCGTTAACCAACTCCTTCTTTGAAGCCTCGAGCAAGTTCTGAGCGTTCTCAGTGTTCTTGGCCTGTGTGTTGGTGATCTCCTGGACAGCCTTCATCTCCTCGTTGAGGACATCCAACTTGTCCTGCTCCATCTTCAAGTTGGCAAGGATTGGAGCGAGCTTTTCCTGGCGCTCCTTGTCAGCAGCATCGAGCTCAGCCTTACGCTGGGCCTCAGCTTCAGCAGCCTCCTTAGCGATACGCTCATTCTCAGCATTCTTCTTGGCCAAAAGCTCATCCTTCTTTCTCTGCTCCTCCTTCTGCTTGGATGTGAGGATCTCCTTGTGCTTCTGAAGCTCCTCCTTCTTAGCCTTCTCTAAAGCGATCTTGGCCTCCTTCTCCTTCTTCTTCTCCTCCTCGAGCTCTTTTCTTCTCTGGGCCTTAGCCTCAGCCTTCAACTTCTGCTCTTCGAGCTTCTTAGCCTTCTGCTGAGCCTTGAACTCCTCGTGTGCCCTCTTCTGCTCCTCCTTCTTCTTGGCCAACTCGGCATCCTTCTTTCTCTGAGCGGAGGCGGTCTTGTCAATCTGCTCCAAGACTGGGTTGACAAACTTGGCAGCAATGGCGTCCAACTCCTCCTGGGTCATGTACAAACCACCACCGAGGTTAACCTTCGAGGTGTGGGCGGCACGCTTCTCGTGGTGTCTCTGGGCAATCTCGAGGGCAGCCTTGTTGAACTCTGGGTTGAGCATGATGTCCTTCTCGCCAAGGTACTTGTCAATACCCTGCAAGGTCTTGGATGCGTTGAGGGAGGCAGCAGCCAAAACCTTTGGGTCAATCAGAGAGTTTCTGTAGACAGCCTTGGCCTCGAGGTCCTTGTCGACTGGTGGCTTGTAGTTCTGAGAGGCAAGAGCACCGACGGCAGCAAATGCCTCGAGGGTGGCCTTGTCCTGCTTTGGTTGGGTTTGCAAACCAAACTTGGCAGAGTTTCTATCTGGGTTCATTCTCTTGTCGAGCATGGTGCTGGCTCTGTCCTTGGACACCTGGGAGATCTTGGAGATGTCGAGAGTAGACTTCTTCTGTCCGTTCCTCACGGCATCGAACTCGTAGAGCGACGCCAAGTTGGATGATGCGAGAGACCCGATCGACTTACCGCTTTTGTTGTACATCACGGCAGAGGCGGCACTGGAAGAGGAGGTGTCATCCTTGAAGGAAGCAGACTCCTTCACTTGGGAGGTGTAGGACTTAGCGTGTAAGGCAGCAGAGGCGGCCTCCTCGCCAATGTGCTCTCTGGTCCAACGCTTTGGAGCGGTGTCGCTCTTAGCCAATAAGGCAGCCGTCTGCGCATCAGCAGCAATGGTTCTCTTGTATGGCTCGATGCTCAGGTCAGTGGAGTTGGCGAGCAGTGCAGCAGTGTCAGAGGCAGATGCGCCGTGAGGGACACCAAGAGACTTGGTGGATGGACTCTCATAGATACCGTACTTGAGTTTGGCCTTGTAGAGCGCCTCCTTTGATAAGGGCTTGCCGTTCGTCTGATAGACGCTGGAGACTCTGGTTTTGGTAGAGTAGTTGTCCGAAGCACTGACAATTGACATTGTGGATCGGTTCGTCGGTAAGTGGGTGGGTTTGTGGCGTTGTCCGTCAACGAAAGTGGCTGCCGAGGAAGAAGTGCCGGAAAGGGGGTTGGAGATTGCTTGACTGGGCTGACCCACCGGCCCAAAATTTCAGTGCTGCGGTGAATTTCGCTAAAGTGAGGCGCGAAAATTGCCCCTTTCGCGTCGAACGCGTGGGGCAGAGACAGGAACGCCCAAAACGGAAAGTGCCATTTATCCGGATCAGGAAGTGACGTGCGCCGACCGATTAGGCTGACATAAGCGTCCCTCGGAACAGGCGACTTGGGTATATTCCGAGGGCACTGATCTCTTGCGCTATGGTTGTGGGCATCAGAGACCCTGAAATCCTGAGTACAGGCTTGGATCTCATTGGAAGGTCAAAGGTGATTAAGCTATCAACTGGGATGGCTCTTTACAATGAGGTTTTGCTTCAAGAAACCATGAGATTGGCAGCAGCATGAACCCCGAGTTGCCCCGCTGGTAAGTACAGCGCCACAATGAAAGAGATCAGGAATAGAAGCGACGGCCAGTGGCGACGCGCAACCAGGCCCTGGCGGTCACGCATAGAGAGGAAGTCAATCCCTGATGTGATGAAGCCACTGGATAACTTCCTTGCAACGTGAAGCTCAGATTCTAGAGGAACCAAGGTACGTAGCCGCGTAGCCACTGATCTGAGCGAAACGGGGAAATTTCGCGAGTTCCGCAGCACAATACAGCGCAGGTGTGGTCCTAACAGCTTATCACCTATTTCTCAGAGACAAAGCCATCCCCACGGTTTTCTCAGAGTTCCCCTATAATTGCCAAAAGGCAGTCAATTCACCAGCCGCCAGCCGCCACCCACGAGGTGCTTGCGCTTGAGGCAGTCGTTGCTTCTGCACTCATAATCCATCACCTCCAACAGTCCAGATCTCTTACCTCTGATCTTTCCCTATCCTTCTTTGCCACCCCGAGCCCAACCTCGCTGTTGCCGGCATCGTGCCTTCCATTCACGGACCATTGATTTGGCACACCATCGCTTCACACAATGGCACAACAATACCAAGCTAGCTCTACAGCTGCTCCACACTCTTTACCCTTGATTGCCTCAGAGCCACCCGAGAGCATTGACATCTTTGAGCTCGTCACCCCAGAGATCATGGAGGACTCTGAAGAAACAGAAGACGAGGCACCAGTGCTGATCAAGGACAGGAACGTCCCTACAAGCTGCCCAGTGCCGGTCTCTGCTGGGAACATCAAGCTGCTCAACAGGCCCTTTTTACCAACTTTGAGAAGCTCTCCAGGGTCTGTATCCGGTGCAAGAATTCGTTTGCCACCAACCACTCCAGAACATGCCACCATCAACCCAAAGCAGCTGACTGCAAACGACAGATCAAACAATGAAGACTGCCATTCTCCGTTGAGCTCAGACAGCACGAACACAGACAATGGCGGCTATTTCATCACCCCCGAAGGGCCCTGCAGAACCTCCACCAAGAATGACTGGCACCTGGACTACGAATTCCACACCGCCATCGAGGACTGGCTCCACCAGCAGTACCTGCAGTCCAGAGAACAGTTCTGTACCCCTTCCCCCTCGCCTTCACCAGCTCCTTTGTTCTCGCCACCGACGGCCGTTCCCCAGTGCGTGGCGCCGGAGTCCGTATCACCACCGCCGCCAGCGTCAAGAACGGCAGCTCGCGTTTCTGTCGCCTTGTCTCGTCGCACATCGCAGACACACAGAAGAAAGTCCGAGCCCGTTCTGGCCCCAGCTCCGCAGAAGGGGCACAAGCGGTCTTCCAAGACCACCGACAGATCTCGCTCTCGCTCGGTGTCCAGTGCTGCATCCACGGACTCGTCGCTCGAGGACTGCCCAGAGTTCCCAGTCTTTGGAACTTTCAAGAAGAAGAGATCCAAGTACCACCCACAGTACACCGAAGAGGAGAAGCCATACGTCTGTGACGACTGCACCAAGAGATTCAGAAGACAGGAGCACCTCAAAAGACACATCAGATCCTGTCACACTGATTTCAGACCATATGAGTGCAAGAAGTGCAAGAAATGCTTCTCCAGATCCGACAACCTCGCCAATCACCTCAGAACCCACATGGGATTCAGACGTACGTCGTCCTGACCAGCTGCGCTGTCTCAAATCATCTTTGCTATTAATGATTTCTATGTCTTGTTATGACCACTTTGCTATGATTACTCATTTCTCATCTCCATCACTTCACCTCATTCACTCCGTTCACCACCATTCCTGCATTGCTACTCACATTCAACAGTACCCATCGTCTCTGGAAGACATGGACCCACGCCACCACAAAAAGAACTTGCTAATTGCATCATGTCCTTCAACTCCCGGAGAGAAGCTGGACCCCTCGCTAGATCCACCACTTTGTGCTTAAACTTAGTTGTTTAACCAAGAAAACCCATTTAAAACCCCGTTCAACTCACATCAGTAGAGAATCTACAAAGCCCTTCATCCGAATAAAGAAAACCCATAAATTAGCGTTAAGTCTAGCGATCAAAAATTGTCCTTTGAGGAAATGAGCCCAGCATTTCCCTGTCATTTCATGTCTTCTTTCCTTTCTCTCTCAAGCAGCAACATCATTAAAAAACAGATCACTTCAGCTCTCGTCGAAGACAACGAGGGCAAGTCATCGTAGTGGTGGTCAAGGGTATCAGAGGCCCATCTGTGGGGTCGGCGTGGACGAGTTCTTCATAAGCAGAGCCAACTCACTCACATCCTTCGTTCCATACTTCTCTCTCAAGTTGTCCACTCTTCTGTTGAATCTTGAGTGTGGATTCAAATGCACAAGCTTCTCATGACGCTGGCGAGCGTCTTTTCTCTTGAAAACTTTGTTACAGAGCTGGTATGGACACTGGAACTTCTCGGCCTCTTGGAAGTGTGCACCGTCTGGGGAGCCAGGGTTGTTGGAGCCAGTCTCGATGTGGTCGCCCTCGAACTGGATAATGCAGGCATGCTGAGCGGCACAGTGTCTTCTCATCTCAGCACGGCGTGGGAGACCGAGAGCAGACCATGGACACTCTGGGAAGGGACATCTGTGAGGTCTGACAACTTTGAACTCATCGAGGTGTTTGGCCAGATCCAAAAGAGAGCTGAACACATTCGGGCAATGTGTGCACTTGTAGATACCTTTCTTCTTCGTAGCCTGAACCTTCTCCCACAACACCGGGTTGTCTCTCAAAAGGCCAACGATTGGAACGTACTCGGACTCGTCGTATGGGACTGGGTTCGGCAATACCTTGGGTAGTGTCTTCACCACCTTCTTCACTTTATCCTTCGCATCATCCTTATCGAGTCTCTTGTCCTCATCCAATGGCGTCAGAAGACTCTTCTCTCCACCAGAGTCCTCATCGAGGTGCACATCCCTCACCCTCTGTAAGTACCGTTCGAGTCGCTGGACGTTCTCCCGTGGGATATGTTCTTCGAGAAAGTAGTCCTCCTCCTTTTTGATGAGTTCCTTCTCTGTGTACGGACGCGAGTTCTCATGCTGGTGTTGTGTAGGTGTCTGAGGTGGTTGGTAGGACTCCTGCGGTGTAGGAAGCTGGGGCTGCTGGTTCGGTGTGATGCCCATCGAGAAGTGCGATAAGACTTGGTCAGATAGCGGGAAGGCGGTCTCCTTGGCCTGTACTCTGAATGGTGGATAGTCGAATTCCGTTGGTGTCATTAGCGTGTCCCACGGTCTTGGTTCCTGGCCCCATGTATGTGAAGGTCTGTCACCGAAGGTGGGCTGCGTGTACATGTCGATGTTTCTCTCGATGTGACTCTCGTTTGACTGGTTGTAGAAGGAGCTTGGACCGTTGCAGTGTACGACGGAGGCGAGTGAAAGGTTCTCAGAAAGTGGTGACTCCCCCACAGACTCGTCTGCGTTGGAGTAGTCGTAGGACGTACTGATGTGCTGGTAACCGTCTCCATGTAACGTCCTCTGGGCAACGACAGATCCGGGGATCTGTGGCTCATCAAAGTAGTGGTAGAGCGACTGTGGTTGCTGTGTGTGGTCACCATGAGGGAATAGGTGCGTCAGCACGGGCGGATGTTGCTGCTGGTCGGCTTCGTGTGAGAAGGCGTCGCCCTGAAATGGTCCAAAGGGAGCTCGACTCTGGTCACCATGGGGGTAGTACAGGAGTGGCGAGCCCGGACTGCGAGTGATGTGGTCTGTGTCTGTCATGACGACCCTGTAGTGTCTGTGTGTGTGTGTGTGTGTGTATGGGTGTAGGTGGATGATGGCGTCGGTGTAACAGAAATGTTTCAAGGGCTTGGGGCGAAACGGGGAACCGTGGAGGTGCGTGTTTATATATGTTCTCCTGACAGAAGCGGAGCGGGCTGCCTGGCCGGTGTGTCAAAGACACAGCGGGATTCAGGCGCAGGTATTGTTTTCAGCTGAAACATACCAATCGTACAACCCGGCCCCGTAGTGGCAGCGCTCGGTGGGGTGTGCTGCAGCTGGCATTCGAAGATGCCTTTCCCAGATTCATCAGACGCAAGCTTTCTGGGCCCAGCATCCCTTTGCACGCATTCTCGCAGGGATACGCGTCCCTGTGCATAACTTTCTGACCCGTAGCGGCCGGCGGGCAAGGCAACTGCTCATCTTCCAAGAGCAGAGCGCCCGAAACAGGGGCCCTATAGTACATACCACGCCTCTTTTTCTATCTTTGTCACACGAATATGTAGGCAATGGAAGGGAAAGGGCGTCAACTGAACTAAAGAAAGTGGCCAGGGTAAAACTGCACAAATTGGTGGCTGTCCAGAAAATTGTGCGCGACTGCGTCCCGCGAAACCCCTTTCACGGTGGATCCACGCGCAGCGACCGCTGATCACAATTCAGCAAGCGGAAGACGTGCCCTTTCTTTTGACAGCTTCTGGGTCGTCAAAGCACTACTCATGGCTTACAAACAGAAGCGTGTACCACAGGGGTTATGGTGCCAATTTTGTTGGTCGCTCTGAAGCGTCTGGAGCCAGCGCCACAGAATTTCTTTTTCCCTTGGAGCTGACGCGCCATTTTCCTGTCTGGTGTCCACTTTCGGTAAGTACGAAAACGCATCAAGCTCGACCAGCGTCTGGTTTCACGATGAAACAAACTGCCAAACTGGGCCGCTGCCAACCGCTGGCCACGACTGGAAGGGACACAAATCATACCAATTGGGAGCATGTGTGGAGTGGCAGCTCACGCAGAACAGCTCCCATGGACCCGTGTTTAGAGAATCAGGGGAAGACTTCTGACCGTACTGCTTAACCATCCGGAAGTGGTCGGCCATGCAATAAAGCCCCGGGGATATAGGAGCATGGTGGAATATCCCTGTGCTTCCATCTTTCTAGGATGAGCCAGATGACTGCTAGTCTAGCCAGTACCTTTGTGCACTGAGACCCCAGCTTCAAGCTCGGTTCTCCTAGAAGGTGCTGGCGTTTGATATTGGACATTAACCCCCGCGCACAGTGGGCAAGGCACAGAGACGTCCTTCAGTCACACACCGCACAGTACTATCCGAGTCAGATATATGGGCCAATAATTGACGGAATAAGCTAGGGCCTATCTAATCGAGCCACCATCCGTGACGCTCCTCGGCAGTTTCAGAAGATCTAAGGTTTGATGAGTCCTTTGAAAGCAATAAAGCCTGATCTTTCACAGGCTCGGATAACAAACACCATGTTTGAGATCCATCAAGATGATAGGGCTATCTTCGAAACACCATCCCCGGCAGCATAAGAGGTGTACTCTTGAATCTTTCCATATATCTCGACGTTCCCCAGTCCGAAGTGTAGTTGGTAGTACGTGTCGGCCCGAGTGCCGGTCCGAGAGGGACCTAACTGAGACAATTTCTAGGGGCGAACAACTTTTTATTCACCGGGCGCAGATGTTGTTATACTGGTGACAGCTTGACATGGACCGAAACTAGTCTGGCTCAAAGAAGCAAGCACGCTTTGCCCGTCCGCTTTGCGATGACACACCAACTAGTTTCAAACCTTGCTGAATCTAAGAGATATGAAAACCATGTGCTCTTCAGTTTCCGGTATCGCGGAAGGAAAGGGTCGATCTGGTACCCTTTATACGTCGAGGGTGAGTGCGGTATGTATCGTAGGAAGTTTTACTTTCCCCAGTACGAAGGAAGGATGTATGGCTACCCAAACACCGACCGACCAGCAGGGTACCTTTCCCCATAGCTGACCTTGGAGTTTCAGTGCCAACTGGTACCAACAAAAAATGGCTGGCGTAATTGGTTTCCGTCCAGTAGTGGCCACTCAATCAGAGGAGGAGGTGTTACGACCATCTCAGAGATGTTGGGTGCAGCCCACCAGAAGTTGAGCATCCCTTACTCTTCATCGCGCAGTTTGTTTCATCTTCTGTAGACGCAGAAAAATATGGCTTGGTCCCTCTCTGTATCGAGGGTGTGGGTACGTGGACCCCTTGGTGGTGGGCACGGATATTTGCGTGATACACTTCTGTAATTGCCCTTCTCGGTTAGAAGCATGCAACATGCGACGCTGTAGAAAGGAAAATGTCGGTATGCGCAGCAAGACACAGAATCCTGCATGGAACCGGTATACGCGCATCTTCGGACTAAATTGATTTTCTTGTTTAACCTAGTATCGCTTAACTAGTCATGTCAATTAGACCTACAAACGGCTGGGTATTCCGACTGGTATGTGCCCTGGAATTGCACCCAAGAATCAAAATTATAGGCACATGCTGCCTCCCTCGTCAGCAGTTGGTACCTCGGAACTGCGGTCCCATGTCCAGGGGCTAGTGGGCTGTCTGCCCTTTACGCGCTTGTAAAGAACCCCACGCGCCTTTGCCCCAGACAGGAATCACTTTCACAGCTATCAATTGCAGAGTGATAACAGGTTTCATAAACCATTCAAAGTGTTGAACGATGATGACATAAGTCATGACTCGAAGACCCATGAGGCAGCAGAGTTGGGATTGGCGGAGGTCAACACAAGGTTCGGATGAACACCGAACAAGCAGCCATGGACATGGAGGCTATGTTGAGAGGTCAGAATACAGCCATGATGTGACTAAGGTTGGATTGGCTGTTGTTCTAGACCTAGAAGGTGCTGCTTTCCTACTCGTTGATCATGGCAGCCAAGAGGATGAGCTGAGGATATAAAACTGGAGAGTTTTCCCCAGTTGTCTAGAGTCAG
>JAJMKQ010000087.1:0-11519 GCA_030569395.1 Petasospora rhodanensis
GCCAAATACGGTAATAACACGAAAACGCGTCAAACTTCTCGCGCCGTTTGGCGGAATGGGGGCGCGGCTCCGGAAGGAAGATGGCCCAGGGGAGAGAACGGACATCAAAAAGCCAAGTTCCCCCTCTTTACCCCTTTTTCGTCCACTTTCGCTCGCCTCAGTCGACGACACCGAACTTCCCACCACGATGAGCACAGACGAGTTCAAGACCCTGAGGGGCGGCTTCCTGATCCAGGAGCAGGACGACAGCAACACCGCCTCGGACAGAGACATTGCCATCAGGCCAGTCAACGATGAGGATAACACGTCCGTGTTGATGACGTTCCACAACACGAGACCGTCGCCTTTGATCATTGTGCTCACCATCGTCACCTCCATCTCGGGCTTCATGTTCGGTTATGACACCGGTTACATCTCCTCGGCCCTCGTGGCTGTCGGCACAGACCTGGACGGCAAGTCCTTGTCGTACGGAAACAAGGAAATGATCACTGCCGCCACGTCGTTGGGTGCCTTGATCTTTGCCGTGTTCGCCGGTACACTCTCAGACATAATCGGTAGAAAGCCGGTGATCATGATGTCGAACGTGTTGTTCGTCATCGGTGCTGCCCTCCAGTGTGCCGCTCACAGCTTCTGGGTGATGACAGTTGGTAGATTCATCATGGGTTGGGCTATTGGTTTGGGATCCGTCGTTGCACCTTTGTTCATCGGTGAGATTGCCCCTTCGAGATTCAGAGGTCGTTTGACTGTCATCAACGTTCTTTGTATCACTGCTGGTCAGTTGATCGCATACGGTTGTGGTGCTGGTTTGGTTCACGTCCACCAGGGCTGGAGAATTCTCGTTGGGTTGTCTATGATTCCACCTGTCGTGCAGTTCACCGTGTTCATCTTCTTGCCAGACACCCCAAGATTCTACATCATGAAGGGTAACTTGGACAGGGCCTGCAAAGTGTTGGCTAAGACCCACTTGGGTGCCACTGAGGAGTTGATCCACGACAAGGTTGACGAGCTCTCCAGATTGAACAACTCCATCCCAGGTGACAACGCCTTCCAGCGCACTTGGAACGGTATCAAAATGCTCCACGCTGTCCCATCCAACTTGAGAGCATTGATCATTGCCTGTGGTTTGCAAGGTATCCAGCAGTTCACCGGTTTCAACTCGCTCATGTACTTCTCTGGTACCGTGTTTGAGTCCATTGGCTTCAACAACTCCACTGCCGTTTCCATCATTGTTGCTGCCACCAACTTCCTCTTCACCACTTTTGCATTTTTCATCATTGATAGAGTTGGCAGACGTGCCATGTTGCTCTTTGCCATTCCTGGTATGATTGTCTCTCTTGTCATCTGTGCCATTGGCTTCCACTTCATGGGCATCGTGTTCGACGGTTCAGAGGCTACCGTTAAAGGTGATGGTTCTATCTCTGGCTGGGGTATTGTCATCATTGTCGGTATGATCTGTTACGTTGCCACCTACGCCATTGGTATCGGTAACGTTCCATGGCAGCAGTCTGAGTTGTTCCCACAGGAGGTTAGAGGATTCGGTGCCTCCTTTGCCACTGCCACCAACTGGTCTGGTTCCCTCGTCATCTCTTCTACCTTCTTGACCATGTTGGAGAACATCACCCCTGTTGGAACCTTCTCCCTCTTTGCCGCTCTCTGTGTTATCTCGTGGATCTTTGTCTTCTTCTGCTACCCAGAGTTGTCCAACTTGGAGTTGGAGGAGACCCAGCAGATCTTGACTGGCGGTTTCAACATCAAGGCTTCCAAGATCTTGGCCAAGAAGAGAAAACAGAGAAACCTCGACGTTGAGCAGATCACCAAGGCCACTGATGAGATCATTGAGCACAATGCCAACTGATCGCATTTCACATTCACCTCTCTCATGCTTGTTCTTCTTGTTGTTGTTGTAATGCTAGACTAGACTCCCTCTGCGATGATCATCTTGCTACGATACCACCTTTTAATCTTATTTAATGTCATCATATGTTACAATAAAACTGTAGCCTAGTTACTTTCTCTGTCCTTGGTTGTCTCATATAAGACGTGATCCTGCAAATTACTGCTTAAGCTTGATGAAGCTCTTAATCTCGATCTGAAGTACTAGTAGTAGTAGTGATCACTTCATGACAGTCCAACGGGACATTCTCTCTTTGAAAGCTCCCAGTACAAGAACCTGGAGTACTGGCACAAGGCTTCATTCCAAAGAATTGTCGAGCTAGAGAAATCTGGTGAGAAGAGCGATATTCACATAGAAGTGGTGATCTGTGCTTGTTCACCCCGCACCGCGCGAATCCGAAGCGTGAAGCTCGGACCTTACATAGCTCAAGGTCTAGGCAACAAAACTTGAATTCACATTCAGAATAAGCCTATAGTATAGAGCAAGGACTCTTATAGATCGACAGGGCGACGTATCATCGACCGATCGTGGTGCCCGAAGCTGGACTACTTTAAGTGGTAAGACCTCGCGGCGCCTGCAGAACGCTTATATTATAGTTCTTTGAACGGTCACAGGAGTCTTCACTCTTAATTTACAGATCTTAAACTTCATATAAGAGGGTTTTTCAACTCTCTCTATAAGATGAGCTATTCAGAAAGGCCAAAATCGAAGGTTTTCTCTTCCAAAATTGAGATGATCACTAGAAAAAGCGAGTCCTTTCACGAATTTATGAAGTTCAAATGAAGTTCGAGTTGGTGATTTCAGTTGACTGCAAAATTATTTGGCACTTTTGATACCACTTACTAGATCCCTGAGCTCCAAAACTAATGGGAAAAATATCAGAATGCTTGGAATCTAATTCCCCAGAGCTCTATGGCACTAATTTGAAGACATAGATAGGTGTCCGGGTGTTGACTAAATGTCCGGGTGTTTGCTCAAAAGATGTCCGGGTGTAAAGACAATGCCAGCGGCGGCCGGGAGCGCTGTCAGCTGGGGAAGGGGACGGGAACGAAAAGTGGGCCCATTTTGCGGGGGACAAAAGCTTCTTTGGTGTTCCACCAATCGGTCAACCACGGGCTCCGATTCGCTGGTGGCCCAGAAAGCTGTGGTCATGCCCATGATTGTCTCGTATGGCCCAGGGCCGGATGATGACTACGTAGTCACGTTTGACGTGTACATCCCGGGCACATGATGGCAGCTGGGCCAACAGTTAGCAGGGGGCAAGCCAAGCTACACAGAACAAGTACAGATCGAATGTGTGTGTGATATAAAGACTCATAGGTGTTTCATAGAATATTGATCACGTCCTCTCAAACGACGACGTGAAACTTGCGAGTGTGTGCCTCCGATCAGATGTGACTGGGGGCCAAGACTCATTGAAAACAGACATTGAAAGGATGGAGTGGAGTGATGACGTTTCGTTTACTTGGACAAGTCGTTGCTGGATTGCTCTTGTTAGTATCTCTGCGTAGGGGCGATTGCGGGCGGTAGACCGCGATCAAAAGACTTACATCTTCTTCTCCAAGTTCTCCAAGTCAGCCTTGCTCTTGTTCAAGGACTCTCTCAAGGCAGCGAGCTGCTCCTTCTCGTGCTGCTTGATGTAGAGGTCCTCCTGGGCCTTCTCACGCTTCTGTAGGGGCTGCGTTAGTAACATTTTCAGCAATGGGAGGAATGGGGGTGTGAATGAGCGAGGACAGCAGACAAGGATCTGGTAGGTAGCAATCTGGTCTTGGATGAAGAGCCACGAAGCTCCCAGAACTCCAAACAGCCCAGTATACCACATAGACACAACTGCTGGCCCAATTGAGGGACCCAAAGACGCTCTCAGCTCATGTTCACACTCAGCCACTGGACAATACTCACAGAGAAGGCGTCGGAGGAACCGTCTGGACGGGTGGCACCGGTGGCACCCTCGGAGTAGGCTCTGAGGCCGGTTCTGAAGACACGGGAGGAGACGGCGACGCGGCGCAATGCGATTGGGGACATTTCTGGTGATTTCGGTGATGCGGTGGGTACCGGTGGCAGTGGCAACTGATCAGGAGCAGGTGCCGGCCGCTCTTTTGGAGGTGGTGGGCTCTGGGGGGCCGCGTTCGCGAAAGTGGCGCTGATTGGTCGCGCGCGGACACCCGGACACCCGCACATTTGTTTGTTTGGGCGGTGGAGCCTCCTCTTCTACAGGGTTTGGTTGGTGCTCTTTGAGGAAGATGTCGCTTGTCAAGAGACAGAAGCCAAGCGATAGCAATGGACACCATTCAGTGAGTACCTCAACTTTTCAACGACAGAGATTGAGCATCGGGAAGACTAACAACATACACATAGTTCGAGTCCCACACTTTCAGTCTCGAAGGCCATGAGGGCACCGTTTTAGGAGCCAAGTTCAACAAAGAGGGCAGTGTGGTAGCGACAGGAGGCATGGATAAGAAGATGTGTGAGTATGGCATCCTTAGAAGCTGCTCTGGGAACATTCACTAACAAACAACATAGTACTCTGGTCACTTCCACACACACCAGAGCAAGGGCTCTCTCCAAACTTTGGTGAGATCACAGGCCACAAGGGAGCAGTCACCTCTTTGAGGTGGTTGGACAACGGATACCTCGCCTCATCCTCAGCAGATATGACAGTTGGGATCTGGGACACAGAAACCGGACAGCGAGTCCGCAAGTTCCAAGCACACACGCTCATCGTCAACGAGATCGACCAGGATGACAATCTCATCGCATCAGCGGCTGATGATGGCAACGTCTACATCTGGGAGGAGAAGTCCAAGGGTTTTGTTAACAGCTTCCACACAGAGTATCCGCTGCTCACGGTGGCTTTCCACAAGAACCTCATCTACACAGCGGGAATCGAGCCCATCATCAGAGCTTGGGATATACGATCCCCTTCATCACCGGTGTTTGAAATCGAGACATTGCACACAGACACCATCACCTCGCTAGCAGTGGATGACTCGAACTTGATCTCCAGATCCGAGGACGGAACAGTGAGGATGTACGAACCTAGAGTCGTCCCCGGTGATCACATCCGTCCAAACATATACGATGGCGCTCCAGCTGGCGATGAGAACTTGACTGTGAGATGCATCATCAGAGACAACGTGATATACAGTGGTGCTGCCGATAAGACAGTCACTGTCTGGGATGTCACGTCGAGAAAGTTGCTGAGGAAGTTGACGGGCCATGCTGGTACAGTCATTGATGTCGATGAGCACGAGGGCAAGATCGTCTCCACTTCTGTTGATGGGAAAGCCATCTTACGATACCCCAACTCTTCGTAAAATCGTTAATTCTCATCAAGCAAATCTAACCTTCTTACTTCTTGGTAGTTTCTCGTCTTTCTCTTCGGTGTCCATAAACGATGGGTTCGTCACTGGTGTTGACCGTGCCGTCAGTGTTGTATCGGACATTGGACTTGAAGATCTCTTGTTCTTCTTCTTCTCAAAATCGTACTCGTCAACGTCAATCACCTTGGTAATGGTGTGAATGCGTTGTTCCGTCTTTGAGGCTGCCTCTGTGATCTTCTGCTGGGATTGTTTCGAAAACACTGGGACAAACCAATGGAGTCTCTCCTTCGTCACTGTAGCCATAGGTTCACACAACTCTTCTTCTTCAAAGGTCTTAACGTTAATGTTCTTCTTCAAGCCCGAAGTCCTCATACCTTTGATCTCAGAGTATGGCGCCTTCTCACCGATGTGCAAGAACTCAAACTTGGAGATGTATCTCTGGATCTGTCCATCATCAGCAACCGGAGCTTGGTCATCACTCTCAGCTTGATGTCTTCTTCTGAACATCTCCTCCTCCAAAGTTCCCCTGAGAACCAATGTCTCCACATAGACCGGGCTCGTCTGACCAATTCTATGTGCTCTCTTGATGGCCTGTGCTTCAACAGATCTCTTCCAAACCGGATTCAAGAAGAACACCCTTGTAGCCGCTGTGATGGTCAACCCATGAGAGGCGAGCTTCAAGTCCATGATCAAGGCGTGACCGCCCACCGCCGTGTTAAAGTGGTCGATACTCTGAGCCCTCTGGTTCTTCGCAACTGAAGTGGCATAGAGAGTGTAGTCCAAACCCAAGAGATCCAAAGCCTCAGACAAGTAGTAGGCACTGTCCTCGAACTCAAAGAACACGATACTCTTCACACCCATGAACTGGTTCTCCAGAAGTTTAGCAACCATGTACGACAGCTTAGCGCTCCCTGTGCCCAAGATTCTTGCAAGCTTGGCACTCTCCCTCGGTTCAGGTGTACCGTTGGAACTCACATCAATCTTCCCAGACTCAGTGACATCCAAGTCGAACACACCACCACGCTTCATCTTCTTAGGAGAAGTCAGCGCGATCTTCTCCTGGTGATCAATCTCTCTGTTAACACGCTGAACATCCACAGGTTGTCCATCGTTTCGCTTCAATCTCTCAACGCTCTTCTTCTGCGACTCTTGCCAGTAATCCTTCCAGAATGTCTCAGTGTATCCCAAGACACGTTCTTCCGTTGTGGTGAATCTGTTCTTGTAGTGGAACTTCTGCATAGCATAAACTTGCGGGGCACCAAGAACAGCAATGGATTGCCACTTGCCAATGCTGAAGTTGCCTGTGTACAAGCTCGGCAAACTGGTGATGTAGTACGTCATCTCATGGATCGTGGAGACGGTACGCCAGAGTTGGTCGGCGAGAGCGAGCTTGCAAGTCTGGATGCACCGATGGAGTAAAGCTGTGTCTTCATCGTTGTAGTACTTTGACCCATCCTCCTTCTTCTTATCAAGACAGAGCTGCGAGATGTACATCATACTCTCGAGGTCCTCCACGGAAAAACCAGTCCAATAGAATGTTGCTCTCTGTAAGTTCGTAACAAGTCGTCTCAAGTCCACCTTACTTGCTGGATGGAACATGTAGTCCTTGTCTTCCCTCTCAGAACTGACGGCGTTAACAGCCAGAACAGCGACAAACAAGTTCACACTCAATTTGTTGTGGAAGGATGGACTCAGGAACACCGGATTGTGAATCAGAGGAGGTAACAAGACATCATCCTCGATCTGCTCGACGGTGTGTCTGACAATCAGATCACTGACTAAACCAACCAACGAACGAGTGGCACCATACCGGTTCTCCACGAACGGCTTCACCAAGCTCTTCATCCATAAGTCATGCTGTGACCTCCATGGTTCAATCTGGAAGAAGTTGTACACCAAAGCACCAAATCTGCTGAGATCATCACGAGCGTTGAACGAACGTTTGACCACGTACTTCCCCTCCTCTTTGTCTGCAGTCTCGTTCATGTGAAGCTTTGTCATTCCAGCAGTGGGAGTACCGGTGACAGCCCAACGTCTCTCAACTTTAATCTCCTTTGACATCTCCACCGCACGGGTTGAGCGTTGATGCATACTGTGCCCTTCGTCAATGATGAAGCGTTTCCAGTACACTTTGGTGAGAGTGGATGTCTTTGGGTTCTGAGCAACGAATTCAGAGACTGAGAGAAGGACAACGTCAAACTGACTGAGCTCTGAGGCAGTGGGGAGTTGCGAGTGTGCGCTGATGATTTTGCAGACTTCCAGCGTAGAAGGGTGGACGTGTTTGTCAATCTCAGTGAGCCATTGGTGGAAGAGATTGTCTGGGCACACGACCAGCGTGGCCCCAGTGAGCAACAACTTTTCCTCTCGAACCAGAGGTCTTCCTCGTGAGAGGAATCGCCTTGATGCTGCTTCCTCTTTCTTCAGATAGAAGTAGCCAGGACTCCTCTTCAATGCACGGACACACGACTCGGGCAAGTCGTCAATGTGTTTCTTCCACGGTATGGACCTTCTGTTGATGAACCTTGCACACTGCTCCATCAATGGGAGGACTTTGTGGTCTCTGAAGTCACGAGCTGAGAACTGATCGGGTGGGACAGACTGTTCATCCTTCGTGAGACAGATGAGCGCCAAACAAATGAGCGTCTTTCCAAGACCCATGTTCTCTGCAAGAATCCCGCCGCGTGGGGAAGTGTACAGCTCTGGGCCAATGGTGAACCTCAGAGAAGTCAGATTGAAGTAGACTTGCTTGTCCCTCCTCTTGACAGCGATGATGTGCGGCATGAGATTGTGCTTCTCCGTGGACTCGTTCATCAACATCTTAGCGACGGACTCAGTTTGGTAGGTGTAGAGTGTGCTCTTCAATCCTCGAATTTGTTGGGACTCACTCAGATACTCGCTTGTTGGGTCGAGAGAGAAGCTCACGTTGTTGTACACCTCAGTGAGCCGTGCCTCGAGTGACTGGTGCTCTGACTTGGGGCTGACAGAGAACGTTTCGTTGTTGAGTAGTCTGGTGATGTGGTGATCCCAGTTCTCGTCTTCGATATAATTCACGGCACCGATATCTCTTGCATGGAACTTCTTGAGTGGCCGTAGACAATGGAGTAAGTGTACCCTGCCGTGAAACCTGTCGTCAGCCATCTCCCAATGCTGCTTAGAAAAGTCCATCACACCCAGCAGTCGTCTCATAACACTGCGATATCGGCCCTCATGCCAACTGTGGCTCTGTCCTCTTCTGAAGCCATCACGGAACTCTGTGAGAAAGCGGTTTCCCTCGACATCGGCTGGGATGCAGTACACTCGTAGCACGGCAATACCCTCAGCCAGCACCTTGTACGTGCACCTCACAAACCCTCGCTCTTGGAGATACGACAAATCTGTCAACAGAGGTCCCAGCGAGTACTGCGCATCGTCACCTGGGACGCTGGACCTGATCGAGTGGGCTGATGCTGTGAATGGTGGGTCAAACCATCTCCATCCGTCTGGTGCTTCGATTCCCACCATGGGCAGTCGTGGTGTGTGCGTGAGGAAGAGCACGCCCAGTGGGACTTGTAGCGAAAGATTGTTCGTTATCCCGGCTATTCGTTGAACCTAGCCAGCGGTTAGTTCAGAGCGGCAGATATAGAACAGCTAAGTAGCTTACAAATGTCGGTTCCGTGGCGGTCATGGTCGAGTTGGGCGCAAGCGCCGTTGTTTTGTGAGCGCTGGTGGGGTTCTGTCAAGCATCAGTTTTGATTTTAACTTTCACCGCGATGGATCGGTGATCAGCGCAGCCCCGAAATCTCCACAGGCGATCCTACAATGATCATCAACGATCGTCCTTACATTCAATCTCATCCTGGATCTTTAGTGCTATCAGATCTCTGAAACACTTGAGCGCTGCCTTGTCCTCCCTGGCCAGCCACATGCAGCCCTTCTCTGCATCCAGCGTGAAGAGTGTCTCACTTGTGAAATCAGCGAAGTACGTTCTGGGGCACTCTTTGTTAACATATCCACCCGTGCATCTCCAGATATATCTTCCTCGTGTTTCCGGACTCTTGTAGCTCCTTCTTAAGTCCATCTGATTCCCACACTTGTCACACATCGGTAAGTTGTTCACGTACGACTTCAGGTAGTGTCTGTATGTCAGGTTCACCCTTAGTGCACCAGAAATGGGATGAGGAATCAGCTCTGTTGTAGATGAAACACAATGCTTGAACTCCTCTTGAAACCCAGCATGCATAATTAACAGTGTGTTATGCGGAAGAGGAACGGAGTAGATGGTGTTAAACTTCGTCTTGTCTTCATCTCCGTCATGGTACTGTTTCCTGATCCTGAATTCACGCTCAGCACCCAAGCTCATCGAGGCAATCGTGCAGTGAGGCCCAATGTATGTCAATCTGTCGGAGTGCCAGTCAAGATCGTTGGACTTGTTTTGGAACTTGTTGCACACAGCAATGTCTCCCCGCCACGGTTCCGAGGGCTGGTACGGAAGTGGCGTTCGTTCGGCAATCAGTGTGTTGACACAGTCTTCGATGAGCAGCTGAGCCACCTTCATCTCGTCAGAATAGATGGCGTGATCCTCGAGCTCTGCGTTCTTTCGTCCATTGTAATAGTATCCTTCGCTCTTGGCTGACGCGTACAACTTTGAGGTGTGGTTGGAGACGCACTTGTTGCCAAAGAGGTAAAACTCTTGTGGCGTGAACCCTTGGTTATCCTTCATAATGTATTTCAGCAGTGATTCTGCCAATCCAGGTGGAAGAAAGTTGTGGTGTATCGTTGCGTAGGGTACTGTCTGTTCGAGATCCTCTTTGGAGTAGAGGTAGACTGGCTTGTTGGCACCCGTGGTGTTCGTTGAGATGAAAGCGGAGGAATCCGCAACACCAAGAAGTGACTTGATGTTACTTTGCCTCTCACCTAGCCTGGCTCTCTTGCGCTGTGGACCATCTGGGAAAGACTCCAGTAGAACTGACTCAGCAGACTTGACCGAGCCGCCGCAGGCCACGAGAATCTCAAGCAGCGCCCCCTCCTCTGCGTCAGGAAACGAAGTTTTTAGCTGTTGAACCTTGTACTCCGTCATGGGACAGATTTGGAAGATCTGGCAGGCATCCCGCGGGCGGAATGTGGGCGTATTTTCTCTTCTCTCTTGGTGGCGTTGAAAGGTAAACAAAAGGGATCGGCTGGCTTGAGCTGGGTCCTTGGGTCCAGACCCCTGGTGTCCGGGTGTCCGCAGTTAGCCTATCCCTGGTCCCCCGGCAGGGCTGTACGGTCGGGTACTCGAGGTGTTCTCTTCGCGTTTTTGTTGGTATTATCCCAATGTGGAAGTTTCCCTTTTAGGAAGGGTTTTGGTCACCCGCCCTCCAGGCGAGGTGCCTACAGAAGTTGTCTTTGTTTCACATTCCTTCCTTCCTTTCCACTTTATATAGAATTAACCTTTTGCTACTCTACTCTCGTATCCATTGTGATCCATCACCCAACTCATACGTCACTTCTCAGTGTTCTCGTTCAAAGGTACTTCTCAGTTCCTTCGGTGATATTGCAACCCACGAGAGAAAAGCACAGAGGTCGTACCCGACCACCCGACCACCCGTCCGGTCGGGTCCCGTAACGGGTCCCGTAATGTTCGCGAAAATTACCTAAATCAGCTAACGCTCAGTGTAGTGTCCGGGTGGAGTCTGGGGCCCTGAACTGGCCATTGATACGCCTGAATTAAACGGTTTGAAACAATCATAAAGTGTATGTAAGCTTTACTGTCGGAGTTAGAAGTGCAGAATAAGTGCTCTAGTCAGTACTAGATAAACATAGTAAGTGTATCTTTGCAATAATGAAGACTCAATCTTAACTATGGTACGGGTACCTTAACTATGGCCGGGTACTCCGTACCCGACCCGTCGCCCGACCACCCGTACTGGGTTCGCCGGGTACTACGGGTTCGCGAAATCGATTACGGGTGCCAAAAATGCCCGACCGTACAGCCCTAGTCCCCGGTCCGCTCCCGATTGGGAAGCAACTCCGAAGCGCTGGCCACCCACCCGCTTGCAGCGCCAGATAAGAAGAGGCTCTCGCCCGCTTTTTTCGTCCTCTCCTCGAACCAGCAACGCCCATTCCACACAACAGACAATGGCTAGCTACTCAGATTACGTCCCATTGGGTGAAAAGCCTATCTCGGCTTCGACTTCGACCCGCTCTCCATGGCTCCACCGCATTGCAATTGCACTCACTGGTGCTCTTGCCCTGAGCGGAGTTCACCGCTTCTCCCAGACAATTGTCGGCAACGCTGCAGATGGTGAGCTCGCAGTCACCCGCTACCAGGAGCCTGAAGCCAT
>JAJMKQ010000088.1:0-11391 GCA_030569395.1 Petasospora rhodanensis
TGTGAATTGGGTGATGGATCACAATGGATACGAGAGTAGAGTAGCAAAAGGTTAATCCTATAGAAAGTGGAAAGGAAGGAAGGAATGTGAGACAAAGACAACTTCTTAGGCACCTCGCCTGGAGGGCGGGTGACCAAAACCCTTCCTAAAAGGGAAACTTCCACATTGGGATAATACCAACAAAAACGCGAAGAGAACAGAAACGAGAGCCGAGCGAAGGATCCGAGGGGGCCCTTCTGTCGATCACGGATATGCCAACGGTGGCCGGTGTGTTCGAGTCGAGAGACATTCCTCCATGGTGGGTCGCCATGACTGGGATCGCGCTACTTCAGGGGGTGATGAGCTCGGTGACAGCAACAAACCTTAAATGTTCCATGCTCTACGAACTGTATTAAGCGAGAGGGAGGCCCGGAAGTGTTGGAACTGGACATGTCTGTCAGCATCATCTCTGCCATCTCGCCCTAGGAGGCTCACCTCTCGCTCCAAGGCGGACATTCCCCCGATTGGAGAGACGGATGTGTCGCCACGTCTCCCCTCCTCCACGCTCCGCGTGCCGTCTGCCGATTGAACCCAATTGGTACACTCAGCCATGGCCAAAGCACCATAGAAACAACATTTGATGGCTGGTTGTGTGGTCCTCTCGGGAGTGGCAGCGGGTACGCAGAAAGAGAAGCAGCGCGTGCGCTTTGTGGCAAGACCCGAGCAGGATCCGACGAGTAAGCCCGCGCGGGCAAGAGCGCCCTTCTCCGCTTCCACAACGTTCTACCGACAGAGGAGATCCCCTCTGAGCGTAGTGCACGAGCCGAGATGGAACATAGAGCAGAGTGAGTGGTGCCAGCGGAGCCAGCGGAGCAACCGAAAGGCAGCCCAAACGAGGAGCAAAGAACCAGGACCGTTGTCATGCCTCCGCGCTAAGACACGCGTCAAACCCATTGAACCAGGTCCACCACCACAGTTTGGAACATGAATTCATCCCCTTTTGGGAACGATCTGAACTCTGAAGCCCATCGATCGATCCGATAGTGGCCACATGAGACCAAGACCTGGTGTTTGAAAGCAGGGGTGTGTTTTTTTAGCATTTGCTGAGACAGGCTTATGGCTTTTTGGGCTTCGAGCGGGAGACCTCTACTGCACGTACATCTCGAACGCACCCTCAGAAGAGATAAGAATAGCACTGGTGGTGGTATTGTGGATTTTCTCTATCTCTCTCTCTTTCTCTTTGGGTATCCCTGATATCATATTGTCCACTGCCTAGTGCTCTGCCAGCTGATGCTCACCTTACACCAACAAAGAGCCCTGACAAGAATGTAAAGAACAAATTCATGGCCATGCCAGCCACATCAAAAGAGACGAGGTTTTAGCTCTCACTTGTGATGGATCACACACAGCTTGGCCAAGATCCCCTTTGCCCAACCCAAAATTTGAGACAATCGTGTACGTCACATAGCGCGATCGCTTATGGAGCCTCCTCCCCCGCGCCAGCGCCGAAGCGAGTGAACGTGGCTGTCTCAGCCAGAAAAGATCACGTTGTGTCTCAACTCTCTGGATAAATCAACCCCAGCTGAGACAGGCGAAGGGGGGTGTCCAACAAAAACAGAGGTCTAGACAGGATCCCTAGCGGATCTCACAGCTACTATCCGGCTAATTGTAGGCTTCTCTCCGGCCCGGAGTTTAGGCAGTTGCCCCCAAAGCTGGGGGAACCTTCCCGCCCATCGGCCACCGTAGAACCTGTACAGAAGAATGACCGCTCCCTTCCATTTGGGCGGCCGCTCACCACACAAGGAAACCGCCATCCGGAGGCCAAAGGACGAAAGAAAAAGGCCCCGCCAAAATGTTATGCACCCGTAGGCGACCCACGTGCATAAGCCCACAGCGCCAGGCGGCCAAACGCTGCCGTTATAATATGCATACGAGCGCATACATTACTGCGTGCCCGTGCAGCGACCCACAGAGGTGGTGGGTTTAGGAGGCTCTGCGTTCGATCGTCCTGAACAAAGGCCACTTTGCTGAACCATTTCTGTACGTCCCAGGATATATATAGCCACGGGTGCTCCCCCCTCCAAACTCAAGACCTGGCAAGCGGGGGTCTGTTGCTGTGGTACAAGATCTCTTTGTCTGTCTTCACTCCATCACACGGCAAACATTCTTCCACCCCACCCTCCACTCATCAAGCCTCTGAAACCTTTCCCTTCCTTTGCTCCCCCTATCTCCCTTTCCCCTCTTTTTTCCACCCACCTACACACATACACACACAATGTCAGTTCAGAAGATCAGATTGCCATCCGTCAACGACATCTTCCCACAACCGAACGTGCCGGTGCACCACCACCAACACCACTACCCGCCTAACCACGCCCCAATGGCCCCACACGCCCACACCCGCCAGCTGATGGGGATCGCCACGGCCACGATGCAGACCGGTGCTCCATCGTCTCCACACTACAACGAAGTGCACAACCCGATGCCAGTGTACTACTACCAGCCAGTATACTACACACACGCCTCTCCGGGGACTCCACCGCCTCCTCCTCCAGCCCCAGCACACGCCATGGGGCCATACTCAGGAGCGCCATCGTCGGTGTCGAACAGTCCAGTGCATTCGCCAGTGTACGTCCCACACCAGGGAGCCATGGCCCAGCAGTTTGCAGCACAGCAGCTGTACGTGAGTGTGGACATGAAGAAGTACAGAGTCCAGAAGCATCGTCAGTCCAATGCCTGGAGCGACGAGGACGACACGCTGTTGAAGTACTTGAAAGAAGTGAGAAACCTTGGCTGGAGAGAGATCTCGATGCACTTCCGCAACAGAACCGCCAATGGGTGCCAGTTCAGATGGAGACGGATCAGTGCCCTTGCTAAGGCCATTGAAAAGGAGAAGAAGCTCGAGGAGGACAGCAGTGTGTCTTCTTCTGCGGAGTCCTCGTCCGATGAGAGCGAGAAGGAGGATGACAAGAAGGACCCGGAGTTCAAGCCTGCCACGGCTACGGTACACAAGAGATCCAGCTCCTTGGACAAGCTGCTCAATTGATTGTGGCTTCTCTTCTATTCCATTCAGTGTTCACACACACATGCTTACGATGTTGATGTTTCTTATTCATTTCTTTCCCCTTTTATTCCCCCTTTTGATTCCCCATTATCTGATTGTTGTTCTACCCACGTTCTTTTGATTCACCCTCCCTGTGTTGGGGGGTTTTGTTGCTGTGTATATTCATGAAGGTTGTTTTCAGTTCTTGAGCTTTGTTGGTGTCACGTTGGATGAGCGGCACCGAGTGTCTGTTTCTTTGGGTGCAGGTCTCTACAAATAGACAAAACACACGCACCTTGTTGTGAAGTGTCTTCTTGCGAGGCGTGACGCTGTATACCTCGCTCCTGTTCAACATGTTTTCTTTTGATCGATCCAGAGATGAAGCTTGTAGTAGCTATGTAGCCCCATCGCATCGCAGCGCAGCCGACACAAGCCTCCTTTCTAACGGAACACCGGTGCTGTGGGGCCTGTGTCACGTGGAGAGCAGACACACATGTCGTACGCGGGCACAATGGACTGACTTTCTGTGTGTGGAGGCAGCCACACTCCCGAGGCATTGGCGATAGCTGGCGAGCCAGAAGAGGGTCCGCGGGACACTTCGCACCACGGTCTCCACACAGAGCACCCCCATTGACCAGATCCAGGCCCTTGCCATGGTGCCATCCTCGATCGAAGCTCGAAAAAAAGGGCTGGGAAAATTTTTCTGTGTCTGAAACGTCTCGACGCCGGTGCGCAGGATCGCCAGGAGGATTTGCAGCAGGACGATGCGGTGTGTTTGGGAGAAGCACGAGCTGCTCTCCCAAGAATTCAAGTTTGTCAGGCACGGGCTCTGCCATGGGCCTGTCTGCCACTGTGGGGGCCATACCCGAGACAAGGACCCACAGGTTCTGGGTCGTTGCTCCTTTGCCAGCCTGGCGAGGGTTTGGTTGTGCTACCTTCGCAATGGACACCCCACGCCCGCCATTCCCTGTCCCGAAGGAGAATTTGGGCATGGGCCCCGGCCCAGATCCTAGCTATGAGCAGCCTCGAGATGACAGTTGGCCGGGGAAGTTGTCACTCGTGCCTGGTATCTCCACGATCTACACCACCTCCGCGTTGGCCCGTTATCATCACCGCGAGCAGAGGTCATCAAGATAGGTTAGCGGACGGCACTAGAGATAACAGCCTGGGCGGGGGTCAGCGGGTGGTGCACCGAATCAGGGAGGAACCCTTTCATTTCTCTTATCCCTTTAGAGTACCAATTGGACCGTGGCACCACTCCTACTCCTACTCCATCCTCAGACACTCCGCAAACCTCAACCCGCACGGCCACTCCTCGCTACAGCTCATCAACTAGAACCAACCAACCAACTCTCGCTTGTCCTCCAACGGCTCGGCCATAGCAGGAATCCACCGTGCCGGTCACCCCACACCGGCTGGGCGCGGAAGTTCCCTTTTCGGGGAGAGGGGGGAGGGCGCACGATGCACAACGCCATCGACGATCTGCTTCGAGCGGTGAGCGGTGTGCGCCAGCGGGTGTTGCTCTTCTCCGGACGGACCCATCCGTGGGGTCCTGCTCCTGGAGAGGCCAGTGGGCCAATCAGTGAGAGTCAGGAGGGAAGCTGTGTGGGAGTTTCACAGGGATTGAGCGCATAAGTGGCCCCTGCGAAAGGGATAAGTCATGGACCCTCGAAACACCCAGCTCTAGACATCATGAGTCGTAACGAGGACTGACATGAAGATCGCCAGCTGCACCAGACTTGAACGATGCGCCCGGCCGCGGGGAACCTCTGAGAAAAGGGGTTGGGCTCGAAAGAATTCTGTTCCATCGGTGGTGTTGGTGACGATCGGGTGAACCGAACAATGTACACCGGCTGACGAGATTGGCGGTCCGTCTAGGATCTCCAATGGTGCTGATGGACAAGTATGTGTATGATCTAGTGCCTCATCAATGCCAACCCGAGATGACACACTAGAAGTGTCTGTCACGAGAGACACAATCAATCCCGGATCTTTTTGTTCGATAATTCGGGTAATTACCGAACACTGTGGCGGGCACAGAAGAGCGTGCGTTCTTGGCAAATGCCCCGAGCCCTTTCGGATGAGCCACAACTCGTCTCGTGGCTCTATTTCTTTAAGCTCATTTCCTGTCGTGTGATTCGCTGGTTCAAAGAAGTGCCAACGCCTTGTGCGATGCTGATCGCTGTAGACGGCCCACCTCCGAGCCGTTGAAGGAACGGCTGATAGTTGCTGCGTCGCTGGCTGACGGGGGTTGGCGGCAAAAGCCTTTGCAGGTGGCAGTCATGGCCCAGTGAACGGGGACAGAGCGTCCCAGCGGGTGTGCGGAGTGACCAGGAGGCCCCCTCGAGCCCGTCCTTCCAAGGCCGCGGGGCCCACACTCTCCCCGGGTTGTGGACACCGCGATCTGGGCTGCGTGCGCTGCTCGTGCTGCGGGGTGTGCGAAATACGGGGCCGGAGACGCGTCAGGGAGCATGGATGCTGAGCGGGAGGTCTGGGATCTGCGCAAAGGATTCGCAAGGCGGGCGAAGAAGAACCTTTCTCTTCTGATAGATCGCTGGCGGGCCCGGATGTGGTGCTTCGTTGTAGATCCGTAGAGAACCCCCCTTTTCCCTCCTGACTTTTATCACAGCCGCCGTGGGAGCAGTGCCAGAAGTAGTAGGAGGCTCCGCGCCGACGAAGCGTGTACGCTGCACAACGCACGAGTTCAGGCTGGTGAACTTGCTCATATCGTACCATGACTGCGCACCCGTATCCCCTACAGCTCCGGCTCTCTCTTCCCCTGTGTCCGAATGGCTGATGAAAAGTTGAGAGGGCGCACCCATCCCCATCGACAACCGTTTCCTGTCTCGGTAGTGTTCTACAGCGCAGCCAATCATGAGCACCGACACAGGGTGAGGCTGAACAGAGAGAGACATCGAGTTGTTGTGATGAGCGGACGGATCTCGGATCACAGCTTCCGCACCTCGTCTACACATGAAGCGGAAAACGCTGGGAGATAAACGGTGCTCTCAAAATCACGACTGATACGACCGAAGCCCTTGGCCCTGGGAGCAGGAGCGGGATACTACCAGCAGCTCGGGCGACTGGAATTTATGGTCCCGCCCTCGCAGGGAGCATGCACCCGTTCCCTTGTGATTGGGATGTGGAGAGCTGCCCAACCGTTTTTTGTACGAGAGCGGGCGATGGCCCGCGGTGGACAAAGGCGCCCCGCGATTTTCCACTACAAGTGGTCACACCTCTACCGACACCACCCCTTTCCATAGACTTCTGCAGCAGAAAGGGCTGGAGGTTGGAGAGGCCTTCGCCCGCTTTTCCAGAAGATACGTTTGACAGCTGACCCAACGGCTCATCCCTGGGTACACCAGACACTCGGGGACTCCAGTGTGAGACCTCCCCGGCCAGCTGAACAATGATCTTGTGCGTGTAGGCCATGCGGTCCACCAGTCCACCGCTCGCTTGGACGAGCCATGCCGAATACACGGCTTGCGAGTTGCTGTCGGCTCGGTTGCCCGCGGGGGTCGTCATGACGAGCGTTTGACGCCTCGAGGAACGGCTGCAAGGTAGTAGTACTTTACCTGTCCAATTCAGGAGAGGGGATATGATACTGTTGCTTGCCTTTCACCAGTGTGACGACTCTCCGCTACGATTGGCCCTATGTAGATGCTAGTTCTTCCTGCTTGTGCCCCATTGCACATGTAACGTTCCATGAGCTGTTTGCATCTATTCCTTGTTCGGTCCAAAGTCCATCTGATGGGGATGAGCAGGAGGTTTCAGCTGTCAGATTCTTTCTCCCCGTCTTGGACACCCAATGAGCCTGGACAAATGGACAAAGAATTGAGAAGTGGATAAACCTCATGCGCTGTCCACCAGCGAAATAGGCTTCCCATCATTGAAGTCACATCACGACAGGCTGAAATGGACAACGCGAGTCCTTTCGCAGGGTTCTCGCTTGACCGGCGTGGCTGGCCCCTGGTCCACACTGCTTCGAGCGTAGGCGAGAGTTCTGTGTGAGACACTGCCGCCATCGATTGAGATAAGACCTGGGCCAAGGAGCTGAGAGATCTGTCACAGACAAGTCGGAAGGTGGGACATTTTCCGCTTTAGGGGCGTAGGCAGCCTGTGATTGGTTGAAATGATCTTGTACTGGAGCAGGAAGGATCTCTAACACAGACAAAGATCTCTACTTGTCTCACACTGGGGATCTCGCCCTCCGCCTAGTCCGTGGACCGCCCTGGACATGGGTTTTAGTCAGCGCGAAGTCCGTACCCGGGCATCCCGTGTGCGGGGGCCGAAACAATCCGAACTAGTCCCGCCACCACACACAAGAACAACCATCGCAGCGCTCTCACATCTTCAACAAAATGCTCCACAGGCTCCTCCACGTGAGGACACTGGCCACATCCACACGAACAATCCCGGAATGCGGCCACTCCTGGCTGCGGTCCCGTGGCGTCGTCTCCGTCAAGGGCCCGGACTCAACCAAGTTCCTCAACGGCCTCATCACATCCAAGATGCTCCCACAGACGTCCAAGAGGCTGGCGATGACCATCTCTGACGAGGAGGACAGCGCAGACCTTCGGCTCGAGGACTTTGACATGTGCAAGAACTGGGGGATCCTCAAGGAGTCGATGGAGTCGGGCAACCAGACGGTAAGCCGCACGGGACTCTTCACCATGTTCCTCAACTCCAAGGGCAGGATCGTCACCGATGCCTGGGTGTACCCACGCAAGCTCGTGCTCCAGGACTCCGAGCTCCAAGACGAAGCGGAGTACTTGATCGAGTGTGACAATTCCCTCGTGAAGCAACTACAGATGGTTCTCAAGCTCCACAAGCTCAAGGCCAAAGTGCAGATCAAGCACCTCGAGGACGTCAAAGTGTGGACAGCGTACAACGACAGCAAGATGGATCAGCTCTTTGAACTGAATGAGACCTATTTTGACATGGAGTCACAAGACCTCAAGAATCCAAGCGCAGCATTACAATCCTCCACACAATTCATGCATGACACACGACTCTGGACCCCCACAGCATCAACACAGGACGTCCTGGGGTTCGCATTCGACGAAAGATGTCCGGATTTCGCAATCAGAGTACTGACTCCATCCACTGTCGAGTCTCTAACAGACGTGATCAGCACAGAGTACCTCACGAACCCTGAACCAGTTTCAGAAGAGACCATCAACATCCGTCGTCACCTCTACGGTATCGCAGAGACACCATCGGAGATCCAGCCCAACAAGCTTCTCCCTCTCGAATGCAACCTGGAGTACATGGGTGGAGTGCATTTCGATAAAGGTTGCTACGTCGGACAGGAGTTGACTGTGAGAACCCATCACACAGGCGTGGTGCGTAAGAGAGTCGTCCCTGTGAGATTGTTCCTCCTGGATGAACACACTGAGATTGATCTGGATCAGTTGCCATTGGAGTATGAGGTCGATGACGAGGTTAACGGTGTGATCCATCCTTCTGCGGGGTACTTGGAGATCTACTCTGATAAGGAGGAGACCAAGAAGCAGTTTGCATCGTCACCGTTTGGAGGTGGGAGTGCAGCCCCAGCTAAACCATCAAGACGGTCTACAAAGAGATCATCATCCGGTACACTGCTCAACTCGTATGGGAACGTTGGACTCGCATTGGTGAGACTCGAGGACTTTGCCGACCCGAACGTGAAGTTCCACATCGAGCTGCCAGGGGCTGGCAGAGACAACATGTCGCTGAAGGTTGGCATCAAGGCCTTTATCCCATACTGGTGGCCTGAGGAGTGAAGCGGTTTTGTATATATGCAGAGAGTGACAATAAGGCACTCGTATGGCACGATGTTTATGACTTGCAGTACCGTATTGATAGATGGGGATGAGCGCCCGGCTTTTGACACAAACGCGGCTGCGGAAGCCCTAACCAGAAAGTCACGTGAATAGAGCTAGGGCAACCATGAGAATATACACCCGCACACCACTTCATTGGATTGCGTCAAAACTCTTCCGTTTCTCTGTCGCGAACACCCGCACACCAGTACTACAACCACACAAAACCACCGCGAAAACCCGGCCCTGGCGTGCGCGTACCGCCGCTCTTTCGCGAATTTTTCCTTGCGCAGCCCGCGTGTCGCACGGGTCCCCCCGGCCGCACCGCTGCCCCTCTGCCGTTTCGCGCTTGGAAAATTTCCTGCGACACCACTCAGAAAAGTGAAAAGCTCCGTCTTTCGAGAGTCTAACGCCTACACCTCAAGGTTACCCAACAACAGAGTATTATCCATCAAAATGGCTGAGGCACAGGTTGAGATCCCACAGGAGGAGATTCCACAGGAAGAGATTGCTCAGGAGGAGGTTGTCCAGGAGCCAGTCGAGGTCCAGCTCGTTGAGTTGGCCACCGCCATCCCAGCCGACGTCCAGCAGGCCCAGGCCGAGATCAAGTTGTTCAACAAGTGGTCCTTCGCCGACGTCACCGTCAAGGACATCTCTTTGACCGACTACATCCAGATCACCAAGCCAGTTGCTGTCTCCCACACCGCCGGCCGTTACGCCTCCAAGAGATTCAGAAAGGCTCAGTGCCCAATCATTGAGAGACTCACCAACTCCCTCATGATGAACGGTAGAAACAACGGTAAGAAGCTCAAGGCTGTCAGAATCGTCAAGCACACTTTGGAGATCATCAACGTTTTGACCGACCAGAACCCACTCCAGGTTCTCGTTGACGCCATTGTCAACACTGGTCCAAGAGAGGACTCCACCAGAATCGGTTCCTCCGGTACCGTCAGAAGACAGGCTGTCGATGTCTCTCCATTGAGAAGAATCAACCAGGCTATTGCTTTGTTGACCATTGGTGCTCGTGAGGCTGCTTTCAGAAACGTCAAGACCATTGCTGAGTGTTTGGCTGAGGAGTTGATCAACGCCGGTAAGGGTTCTTCCACTTCCTACGCTATCAAGAAGAAGGATGAGTTGGAGCGTGTTGCCAAGTCTAACCGTTAAAGACTTTATCACGATGGGTTGTTGTTTCTGGGGGGTTCATTACGTTTTTCAAACCAAAAAATCACACAAAGATGGCAAAATATATGTATTCCTAATTTGATGAGTATTTTGTTCTACCTGTTGGGAATGTGTATGCCTTGTCTGGGGGTGGTTTGCTGGTGAGAGGGTGTCTATGGGCTTCTTGTGTGTATAAAAGATGTCATGTTTTGTTTACAGAAGTTTTGTGTCCCTTGAAGTAGTTCCATGGCGGGTTGGAAGAAGAAAAAGAAATTTTAATCACACCGAACATATCCGCAGCGGCGTTCGAACCTGCGAAGAAGTGTAACCTAAGATCTGTGCAGTTGTTCTCTTCCTTCCTTTCTTACCTTGCCTTCATGGTAGAACAAGTTGACAAGAGAGGGGTCTACTGTGTTTATACACTCTCACATTAGATAAGTTCATAGCATTCATATCAATCTAGCAATTTCCTAGTGTGGGCCCCGTGTCCAAGCACCAGATCTCAACCCCACATGACATCTCGTATCTTTCTTCACCACTGACACTGTCTCCCATCGGACGCTTTGATCAGACAGCCATTGTCAGCGAGAGTGAGCCCGTCAATCACACGAGCCTGCTGTTCAGCACTCTCATCAGCACTGATTGTGGTCTTCTTGAACGCCTCTCTCATCGCAGTATCGGTGATGCACTGCTGTGCCACCTCCGTGATACCGCTCTCCACAACCCCAGGATCAATACCGACAACGACAAACTCCTCCTCCTTCAACTCCTCAGCCAGCAGTCTTACCGAATGATTGAGTGCACACTTCGACTGTCCATAAGCGGACACGGAAACAGGGATGAACCTCTCACCCATGATCCCCACCACCGAAGTGACAAAGCACATCACCCTCGTATCCTTCTTCAACATATGAGGGTACAACACCTGCGAAACCAAGATGGGACCCAGTGCATTCGTCTTATAATGCTCCATCCACACCTCCTCCCCTACACGGAGCACGGGAGCGTACGCCTCCGAGGTAGCAACCCCAGCGTTGGCGATGTAATAGTCAATCCCATCCGGCGCCACGAGATCGAGCTTCTGTCCCAACTTGTTCACCGAAGCGGGGTCACTGATATCTAGTCTCAGGATGTGGATGTTCCCCTGTCGGTGCGCTAGGACACGGAGCGTGGTTGCTGAGGAGTGTGTGCGCACTGTCCCGATTATGATGTTGTTGCGGTCTGCGGAGAGGCGTTTGACGAGTGCGAGGCCGATCCCTCTGTTGGCGCCTGTGATGAAGTACGTCTTTGGCATTAGTCAGTGTAACAACGTGGGGTGTGGTGGTAGGTAGAGAGGGTAAAGAGGAGGGGTGTTACTAATTTTGACAGTTTATCTGATCCAGTCTGGGCAGCCTCTCCCGGGGC